>JAQIXV010000614.1:0-24757 GCA_034700625.1 Tectocepheus velatus
AATTGTCCGGAATCTCCTCTGATTGCCGGCGCTCTCTGCGACCCAAACCATAATCACTGTAAGAAAGGTCGTAAAATGAAGCATGGAATTGAGACAGGTCGTTGTGTGCAAGGTGATTTCAGATATAAAAACAATACTACAAAACAATGGATGTATGGCTTTGACTGCGAAATCATAGGTTCTATTGAGATTTAATCCTCTTTTACATTGGTTAATTTGAAATTAAAAACAATAGGCTGGTGTCCTATTGAACGACTCTGGCCTCCATTGAAAAATTTTGCACCAGTTTTGGGCGAATCAGAGAACACAACTCTTTGGCTGAGGAATACCATTAGAATCCCCAAATACGACATAGTTTTGGACAATCAGTATATCTCTAAAATCTCATATTATCTGAAGTGCAGATATAGCCCTAAAAAGGACCCGTTTTGTCCCGTCTTCTACTTGAAAGATATCATTGAAAACTCTGAAAACAATAGACAAAGTTATCAACGGATGGCCAGATATGGAGCTCTTATTAATATCAATATTGAGTGGAAGTGCTATAAACCACTATTTAAAGATTTCAATCAAACAAATGACTGTCGAATAAAATATTCATTTGTCCGAATCGATAGCGATGTTAAAGAACCGATCACTGGATACACAAGTATTCGGCAAATATTTGTATCACTTGACGGCAGACGCACTCATTGGAAGGCATTTGCATTAAGACTTCGGGTCAATCCAAGCGCTCAATTGGTTTACTTTAATTACTACAGATTTATAACCGCATTGTTTGCCTACTCTAATGCCTTTCATTCAATTTTACTTATCTTTTCTAAGATAGTTAGACATTGTCTCAAAAATTACCAATTGGAGGATGTGCTCGATCTGAATGATCAAAATCAAAACCAAACTGAAACACAAGAATCTAATGAAAGTTATTCTCTGATTCAATCGGGAGAAACAAATTCTCGACATTCTTTGGATTCTAATGAAAATTCGAGACAACCAAGATCATTGGGTGGATATGATTCACTCAGAATGAGACAACCCTTGGATTGAATTGACTCTAATTTGTAAACAATTGAATCAAAATATGATATTTTTAATGATTTGTTTATTTACGTTAAAACTCTTTTTTATTTACGTTATTCTCAATTCTATGATATTAAATGAAACGGAAGAGTGTCTGATGTCAACCAATTGTGTTCGAGTTTATTCCCTTCAAGTGAATCGGTTTAAAGAGATTTTAACTTTTAAATTGGTTTAGTATTTCATAATTGATTTTATCGATAGCTTAAACAATTATTAATTGAATGATTTGATTCTTGTGAATGTTTTTTTAATCGGAATTTATATTTTGACCATGGTTAATTCCAGTGAGAAATAGTCACTCCTTTTCTTTGTGACTACCATTTGATTATTAGACTTTAATCTATTGTTTTCTCCTTTTTATGAAATGTATTTCAGTTAAAGGATTATAAAAATTATCTTTTGTTTCCTAAAATATCTCATTAAAAATATTATTAATGAGTCATTATTTATTCTAGCTTGATAAAAGCAAGACTCTATTCTATTCTAAGATAAAATTTGATAAAAAAAAAGTTCTTTTGAATTAAAATTGAAAACAACTTTTGGAAAACAATTGGAAATAAAAATATTCAATGAAATACAAGATTCGGTCGATATTTGCCATTTGTTTGCCATTTGTTAAATTAATAATTGATTTCATTGAAAAGTTTTGAATTTAAAAAATGTTTTCAATCAATACTTTGTTGTCAATTATAACACCCCTCTTCTATTATAAACTGCAGAAGAAATTGATCATAAAAGGTAGTAAACTATTGAATATAAGTTATCTCTCAATTATTATCATCTCTTGGATTGGAATTATTGCTTGGGTTGTGTTGTACGGAGGGCTTTACTCAACCATTGAATCAAATCAGAGGTATTTATACAAACGTTTATATTTCTAACAATTTTTTTGACAAAATTATACCTAAAAGTACAGTGAGTTTGAAAATTAAAGAACCGATTTTAACAAACTTCACGTCCGAAGACTTTGATACTAATTATGTAAAACCGGAGGAATTCATAAATTACAACAGAGTTTGGGATTCAGAGGACTATTCCATTATATTTCCCGAAGAAATTCAAATCATAACTAATTTGATAATAACAGCAAATCAGACGCAATCCAATTGTCCGGAATCTCCTCTGATTGCCGGCGCTCTCTGCGACCCAAACCATAATCACTGTAAGAAAGGTCGTAAAATCAAGCATGGAATTGAGACAGGTCGTTGTGTGCAAGGTGATTTCAAATACCAAAACGATACCTCAAAACAATGGATGTATAGTTACGACTGTGAAATTCTAGGTATTTTTCAAAACAATTAATTTTTTACCTGGAAAAATCTAATCAAAATTTCATATGATTGTCTGCCATAGGCTGGTGTCCCGTTGAACGATTCTTGCCTCCATTGAAAGGCTTTGCACCGGTTTTGGGAGAATCAGAGAACACAACTCTTTGGCTGAAAAACACGATAAGATTTGACAAATACGACATAGTTTTGGAAAATCAGTATAACCCTGATATCACGTATTACCTAAAGTGCAGATATGACCCAAAAAAGGACCCGTTTTGTCCGATCTTTTATTTGAAAGATATCGTTGAAAATTCTCAAAACAATAAACAAAGTTATCAACGGATGGCCAGATTTGGAGCTATTATTAACATAAATATTCTGTGGAAGTGCTATAAACCTGTTTTTCGTAGTTTTAGTCAAACAAATGACTGTCGGATAGAATATTCATTCGTACGAATCGATAACGAGACAACTTTGCCCACCACTGGATACACAAGTGTTCGGCTAACCTTCCCATCCCTTGATGGCAGACGCACTCATTGGAGGGCTTATGCCTTACGTCTATCGGTCTATTCGAGGGCTAAATTGGTTTACTTTGATTACTATCAGTTTATAACAGACATATTTGCCTATTCTAATGCATTTCACTCAATACTATTCATCTTTTCTTTGATAGTTAGACAATATCTAAATTATCGCCAAGAGCAATTGGATGATGTGCTCGATCTGAGTAACAAAAACCAAATCGAAACACAAGAATCAGACGAAAGTCTTCCTCTGATTCAATCTGAAGAAACAAATTCTAAACACTCTATTAATTCTAATGAAAATTCAAGACAACCAAGATCATCTAATGGATACGATTCACTCAGAACGAGACATCCTTTAGATGCAATAGATTCGTAATTTTGATATTTTTAATGATTTGTTTACTTAAGACTCAATTTTATTGATGTTATTCTCAATTCAATTTAATTATATTTACTTGTTATGTTTACTTCAATAATATTCCATAACTTAGAGATCAAAAATTTCCAAAATGTTTAAGGTCATTTCAATTGCATTAAATACAGCTCTTGTCGTCTCAAAAATATAGATTAGATATTCTTGGAAAATTTTAATTTTAATTTGATTAACAAATTTTGCAGTCAATTTCCTTTTTAAAATTGTTCCTACATCATTTAGATTGAGTAAATTTGAATAAAATCCTTTTAAAATTGTCTTTATTTTTGAAAATAAAAAGATTAATTCAAATTAAGAATAAGTTTTATAATTATTTTTGAAGTAAACGATTGGAGTTCTGCTGTTGAGACTGTTATTAGAGGAACTGACGCCTTGTTTCTGACACCTCTTGAAACAGACGACTGCTATCAAGAGGAACGGCACAATCAAAAGCCACCAAAGAATCCAAAGGAACCATAGATTGTATGAATCGAATTCGCACTTCTCATTGTAGTGGTCGGGCCTATAGTTTGTCACACATTTGCAGTATTTGTTGCGACAAATGCGGAAAGTGTCGTCAAGTTGACAGTCAGAGTCTGATCCACATCTATATGGCATACATAGGGATGTCGTCGCATTCAGTCTGTAATTCGGGCGACAAATGCACTTCTGGTCGACACATATCTGATTCCTATCACCGAATTGAATGCATTCAGTGGTGTTTCGGCAGAACATGTCAATAGTGTTGTTGCAAAACCCGGTCTTCTCATCGATGTAATGGAAATTCACACAATTGTCACAACTCTTCTCACGACAAACCCTTTTGTCATCGAAAGCATTGCAATCGTTGTCTGAATTACATCCGTTATATACACAACGACTCAATTGTTTATCAAAAACATAATTTGGTTGACATTCGCACCAATTGTTGTGACAAAACTCATTTGGATGACAATCAGATATGGAAATACATGACCTCTTATTTGGATGTTTTAATAGGAATTTATTCCTCAACCTTACGATCTTCTCTTCTTCATCGGTCAGTATCTTCTGACAAAAGTTTTGTTTCCGACTCAAAACATATCCATAATTACAAACACAAGACTTCTTTGCGGAATAGTATTCCTTTTTGCAAATCATACTTTTGTCGATACTATGGTCAGACTCCTGGCAGTCGGAGTCAGTATCGCACAGAAATAGTTCACATTTTTCTGTGGTTGAGTTCCAGCTATAGTTTGGTCCGCATTTGCACTCATTGTTGAAACACATCTGATTCGGTCCCAAACAGTCGTAAATTGTTTTACATTTTGAGTTCAAATTATGTTTATTTGAATTTCTTGTAAAAGAGATATGAAAATAAATAATTACTATGAAAATGACTAAAACTAAAACATTGAATAAAAAGGTGAAAATCCTGCAACTTTTTCCCATGGATTCCCACTAAAAGTCAATTTAAAAGTTTTAAAAATAAAAAGTTTAGTATAAAATCAGAACCATTTTAGAGATTATTTGCTCAAAACTCACGAGTTTTTCGCAATTTTTAATCAAAAGTATGAGTAGTTTTCTTAATACATACTTCAAATCAACTGATAATTGTGTTAAGGAATTGGCTTTTATATGAACCCCTCGTTTGTGAACCTTCAGCTCAGCGTTCATTCATTGACTCGACTTTTCGACAAATCGTTTATCATTTGATTGAAAACCAAAAATTGTTTATAAAATCTCTTTAATTATAAATAAAAATCTTTATCTTCAGTCGAGTTAAACGAATTGCACGGAATTGCGATTTCGTTATGTTTTGAGAATAAGACTGCAATCGATTTTCCAAAATGTTATTTAAAAGCATTGATAATATTATCAGGACTTTAGTTATCCTTCAGATCTGGAAATAGTCGGAAATTATTGGTTGAAATCCAATCCTTTGATTATTTGGCATTGAATTCAACTAATATTCTGTTCAAACGGACAAAGAATCTGATTCTTTGGCTTCAATTCTATGAAGGCCTCAACACATACACTCTTAAAATGATTATTCTACTTTCGACACAATTAAATAATCTTGTTTGTTTTTTTCCACAATGTTATTTCATACTCACATTGAGTCATGCGATGTCTGACATTGAGTTTCATTAAGAATTATAAAATGAGCCATTATTCTGACCCTATGTTACAATTATTTGATTTGTTATATAAAAATTTGTTATCAAAGAAAATAGTTTTTATTAAACTAATAGTCATTATATCGATATTTGAGGTCTAATTATGTTATAAAATTGGTTGACATAAGTATTGTGGAACCATTTGTTTTAACAAATTGCGTGTAATTTGACCAAGGTAATGATTGTTTGCCAATCGAAAGTGAAATTATTGGACAAAATGAACTTGATATCTTTGCTATCACGGATAAGAAAATTCTTTTCTCAACACATTGTTTGAGTGCAAAATACTTACCAAAAGATTGATACGAATACTTCAACTCTAAAAAGTTATATCGAGTTTTTGTTTGATATAACAATACATTCAAAGTTCAATTTTGTTTCAATTTATATTCAATTTTCAATTTATAATAAAAATTATGAGTCTATCGAAAGTGAAATATAAATGTCCTTCAATTTGAATAGGCATTAAACTGATTGTCTGATCGAGCAAATGAAGACTCTCACGGTGAGAGATTAGGTCAAAATTTTGAAACCAATTTTCATTTGTTTAAGGCTTTATTAATTTATTTCAATTTATAAATGAATGAGTCATTAATATAATTAAAATCAAACTAAAGAAACAGAAATGACAAGAAATGTGACCCTAAATAATTAAATGTCAACAAAAAAACACAAAACAAGATAGGTTCATTTTTCAGTAGCATTTTAGTCAAAACAAAATAATTGAAATAGAAAAATTGATTTGTTTGACAGAGTTTGAAAGCCAAGAGCAGTTTTTCCACTTATAGGCTCACAATAACTGCACTGAGAATACAATCCCTTAGTATTTGAAAACTAAACGTGAGATCAGTTTTGCATCACTTCAACAGATCTTAACATTTATTTACATTTTATTGCATTAAATCATTAAATCATTAAATCATTTCATTTTAATTCAATTAATTATCAAAAGAGATGTCAATCACCGGAACAGACGAATCGCTTAACGCCTTAACGAAAGACTTGAATCAAATTGAGATAAACAATGAAAACAACAAAACAATCGTCTCTTTTGCCGGTCTTTTGATGAAATTGAATACAGAAGAAGACGCGAAGCCTATAATCGATGCCATCGACAGCTGTGAACAACTGGTGACTCTTAATCTCGAGGGAAATACTTTGGGTATTAATGCGGGCAAAGGTTTGGGCAAAAGTCTTGAGAGCAAAACGAGTCTCAAAAATGCTTTGTTTAACAACTTATTCACCGGTCGTCTGAAGACTGAAATACCAGAAGTGCTTATGTTTGTCACGTCTGGTATTATGCTGAGCGACGCCCGACTCAAAGTGTTAGACCTGAGCGACAACGCCATCGGACCGGTGGGAATGCCATCTCTTCTGCCTTTCCTTCAGAGCCCCTCCTGTTCTACGCTCGAGATATTAAGACTGAATAACTGCGGGTTAGGCGTCGGTGGCGGACAGATATTGTCCAAAGGATTGGTTAATCTCAAGAGCCTTAAGACTTTGATTTGTGGCAGAAATCGATTGGAAATATTGGGCGCAAAAGCTATTGGAAACGCTTTGGCACAGTATTGATATTTTCACTGCTTTTTCATTATATATTAATTGTTTATCTGATCCCAAGACTAACCACTTTAGAGACGTTAGAAATGCCTCAAAACGGTATTCACACGAAAGGTATTGAAGCCATTTGTGAAGCGGTCGAAGCGAATAAAGGCCTCAAAAATCTCAATTTGAATGACAATAATCTGAAGATTGCGGCCAATAGTGTGGCCAATGCTCTCAAGACGTTGAAGTCAATCGAAACCATCAATTTTGGTGATTGTCTTCTCAAGAGGACGGGTTGTATTGCCATTTGTGACGCAATCATCGAATCCGATGTTTTGAATATCAAAGAAATCAATTTAAGCGGTAATGAAATCGGAGGCGAAGAAGCGATTGAGGCTCTCATAAGATGTTCGCTAAAAATCGCCGAATCCTCTGAAAGGAGCGATAAATTGAAACTCGAATTAAGTTCTAATAATTTCGGGGAATCCGGTGTCGAACGACTTAACGACTCTTTGAGTGAAAAAATCGATTTAATCATTGAGTAATTTATTGAATATTTTTTCTATTCATTTTATTCAATAATTTGTTCTCTTTTTAGAGACGACGAGGGATCAGATGAAGAGACAGAGGAGGGACAGGACGATGAAGAACAAGAAGAGGAGGAGGAAGCAAATGAGACAACAGAAGACATTCAGAATACTTCAGAAACTGTCGACAAATCTGAAAGTTTTATCGAAGAGTTGACTAAAAAGATAGAAAATGTATGTCTTTCGACATGAAATGATTGACCGAAAGATTCAATTGTTTTTTTAAATCGATTTTTATAATTAAATCATGAATTTTGAAACTCATTGTCTAATCAATAACTAGGAGTCGACTGATATAAATGACTTGTGCTCTAAGTTCGTCAATATATCCATAAATGGTTTCGATAGTAAGACAGCACAGCTTAAAGACGAAGCTTTGATAGAAAGCGGTAACTATTTTGTCAATCAGTGAACCTATAGTTTGACTAAAAGTATTGAAATTGAATTGAATTATAGAACTATACCTAAAGTTTGCCGTCGAAAGAGAGTCAAACGAATTCCTGTCCATTAACTCATTGTTAGTCAATTTGGGTCTTTTGAAGGACGAAAGCGGACGGTATAAAAAAGTTGAAGATCTTAGGGGACCGTTGTCTGCATTGACACACTCTATGAAACTATTGAGTCCTCAGCAAAAGCAAGTGTTGCGGGCATTTATGAACAGGTATTGACTTTTTCCGGAGTTTAGTTGTATTTGTTTTGTGTTTCAAAAATATCACCCTTTCCTCCTGCAAAGGGTTTTCTTCCAAATGAGACTCATTTCCCAAGTTATCGATAAATTGATTGCCATTTGATTTCAAGTAATTTGAGGCAAACTTTTGAAAATTCCAAAGAATAGGAGACTAAAAACCAAATCATTTGAATGACTGCAAGTTTTTTTTGTTATTCGTATTTTGTTATCCATCAGTAGTTCCAACTCTTCATAAAAGTTTAGAGTAACGCAAAGACGGGCAATACTTCTCTGAAAATCTAAACATTTTGGGCTTAAAGTCTACCTTAAAGTGAAATCTATAGTTTTGTTTATTTACTTAAAAAATCTTAATATTGTTTGAAAATTTTTATACAATTATTTTGAATGTGTGTTCAGACCTAACAAATCAGTGGAATCGTGCGGAAAGATAAAGCACAGTCTTATGCAGAAGCTCTTCATTTGATGCCTTCATACGAAACCTCAACCACAGTCTGGCAACGCGTGGATCGGTACTCGTATTTATTAACAGATGAAATATCATCCCATTTATATATAAACCCAGTTTAGGATTCATTTATTAAAAAAGATTCAATTATTACATATTCTATATTTTTTTGGTTGTTGTGAGGCTTCTGTGCTCTCCTCTCAACAACAGCTCCTCTCCTCTGTTTACAAAAGAGAGGCGACTCAAAGATTTCAATCGCTTTCAAACTATTTTATTCGAGTTTTAGTTTCAGAACAATTAAGACAATTATTTATTTATTTTTTACAAAAATGAAAAATTCATTAATAGTTTTACAGTTTTGCCTCATTTTGAGTCCTTTCAACGATTCGTTGTATACTTTTAAAGGTATTTAATTAATAATAATTTTGTTGGAATTTTTTTTATTGAGAGCTCAACTTTTCTAACTTTTCTAGTGATAGCCGTTCCCCAGCATCTGATTAGTTACTATGATTTGTATCTTTCAATAAATAATTCCAATAAATTGATTGCTTCGAGAGATATAAGATTCAGATCTTTGAAAGAAAAATCAATAGAAATACAAAAATTGATGGATTACTCGAATTTAGTCCAACTTTTAGTTTCAAAAGGATCTCAAGTTTTGTTGGTTTGTGTGACAAAAAATGGACTTCACTTGAAGTTGAGGGTAAAAATCGGCCAAAGGAAAAAACAATGTGCCTGGATCTTTCAACAAGACATTTCATTCATAAGTGGCCGAACAGTTTACTATCGTTTGCGGTCTTATCGCTGGAAAAACTATATTTGTGTTAATCGAAAGGGAAGAGTGTTTTCCTGTGCTTTCAATCAATTTGATAAAAATACTTTACGCTATCGTCGCGTCTCTCTCTTCAAAGGTATTAAAAAATGAATTCATTAAACGAATGGTTTTATAAAAACTTTATTAAAATATTTGATTCAATGTTTGCGAAAGAATCGCAAATAAGCGACAAGAATAAGGATAAAAAACTCCAAAATAATGATAAATATAAGCATACATTTGTTGGTCAGTAGCCGTCTGTTTATCGATCGGATCAGAACGTGAGACCTCTTCAAGTCTTCGTTAGTGCCGTCGAGTCTGTCGCGTGTCCTGACGAGAGACTCCCTCTGTTCCCCCAATTCATTGATAACTTCGTGACCAATGGTTTCGCTCTCTCTGGAGACCATTTCCGCGCGAACAACGCTTTGGTTAGTTCTCTCCAAAATACTTATCCCGCGATTCAATGTCTCGTTTGGGGAGAACTCATTCCAAGCTATCGGACGATTACTTCTGGCGCTACTCTTGAATGAGTTCCACTCTCCGGACACTTGTGTCCAGTTGTTCAACATTTCTGATCTGAACAGAGTAGGAGTGGACTCGACTTCGCGTTTCATCATCTGAAGAATGCCGTCCCCTTCGGAGCAAAGTTTGTTAAGAGTCACCTCATCTGACAGACAAACAAAACAATTAGTTTTTTGTAAGTTTTCAAAACAAAACAACATTTGATTACTTATGTTATGTTTTAATTGAAGTTTAATCTTCTCCTCAATTGAATTCAACTCATCCTTCAAGTCTTCGTATCTCTTGGAAGAAGACATTATTCGTGGAATGGATTAAATCTAACGAAGACTTAAATAATGACTAAATTTAATGACTTTTTTGGGGGAGTTTTCGCTCAAAGCTGTGAAACAAAACTCAAAGATTCATATCTTTGATACAAATCTTAAGCTTATCTCAAATGAAAAACTAATGATTTATTAATATTTAAATGAAATAAATTAAATGACAAATCAATTGTCAAACAAATTATAATAAAATGAAGAAAAATATAAAACAATTAGCGTTTGAGTAATGTTTACAACAAATCGTTTGAAAGGTTTAAAAGCCAAACAACAGCTGACGTCACGTCATATCAAAATGTTTTTCAATGTTTTATGTCTTTTGCAGATTCACTGAAAAACATTGAAACTCATATTCGTGTCAATTGTTTTTCAATTAAGATTTTTAACTAAATCTTGTTTTTAAAAAATCATTTAATTATTTAAATAAAAAATTATTTAAAAAAATTATAAACCTATTGAAACGTTTGTTTGACATAATTTTGTGGGCATTCAAATCGTTTGACTCATAATTGTAATGAATTTTTGTATTGCCGTCAGTTTTGATGGATTTCTTATGAAATCAATTAATGATTTGTTTATTAAAAATCAAATTTTCATTTAAATGAATGAATCGTTTGTTTAATTGAAATAATGTATGATTTGATTGAATATCATATCCCGGAAGCAATTCGTATTGAAGTAATAAAAGTGCGTATTATTTGTCATTATTTACATCAAAATAAACCCATTTTTTAATTAATTTTATTATTGACTGACTTTTAGTTGAATTGAGTCTTAAATATGTAAATGCATTGCAATTGAATGCAAACTAAATGTTTTGCAATTGAATTAAATACTGAATAAAATGCATTGAATAAGCGGTTAATCCGTTGATTCAATTCGTTAAACGTGTGTTCAATGGATTGTTAGTCCATAGAAACAGTTGATCTGATGAACAGCCCTTTGATCTGTTTTTCTACCACTACTCTAATTATCTCAGTTTAGTTTAGTTGAGTCTTATCTATGAACTAAATTTATCAAAATTGTTGATCAAATATCATTTCCTAATTACGATAATTAATTAACCTTACTCATTGTTTTGCCATATCTTACCCATTCATTCAAAAAATTAGTTTCCAGGTTAATCTGAATGAGTGTAAAATAGTGCCTGCAATGAGATTGCATCTAGCAATGTGATATGTGATAGGTCACTCTAATGTCATTCATATCATTGATGATTAAGATGTTAGCCATCGATAGATAAGACTGAACTGTGAATGCAATCAATGAATTGGTAGACAATTGTCTGAATGCACGCAATGTTCAGTCCATTAGTCACTGATTAATGCAAAGCATATGAAATGCAATGAATATTAATATTATGAATACAATTATGTGTTGTTTTGAGTGGAAATTCTTATGCAATTCATATGCAAACTATGCTCTGATTCCTTGCCTTTTGCCAACACTTGACTGATAATCGATTTTTCATTATTGGGATTATTATTATATAAGAGTTGAATGATTTATGACTCATAACCAATAGTTTTATCATTTATTCAAAATTATTGTTATTTTGAAACTAATTTATAATTTATTCTCAAAAGACTGACACCAATGACAGTGTTTTGAATAACGGCGAAGAAGATATCCGACGCTTTAGTGTCGACCCACAGATCACTCCATTGGCTGTATTGCAGTCACTGTTGGTCCGGGCGTTCAACCTTCATTGGTAGGCATTCCCCTATTGTTAATACTATTACACAACAATTATAAACAATTTATTATAAAACTTCTATTGAATTATTACATTGTGCAAGGTAGATAACATTATGAATGACAGCCATATTTTTGCACAATATTATACACCTTTCACATCGATAAGATCGATAAGACAAGATATATACCGAATGTTAATTGTTTTTAAATTGATTTTCAAAAATATAGTGACTTTTCTTTGAGTTATTTACGACGAGATTCGTTTGAGTGGTGTTTAATCAGATCCGACGTCGATCTCGACTCCGCATATCTTAAATATTCGGATCCTATTCTTCAAATACGAATGTCTGTCGACAAAAACAATTCATTACCCGATTGGGACATAATTACGATTTCAGATGTGGCCCGAACTCAGGCCAACGGCGCTTCCATTGCCTATAGTCTAATAAATCAGGTTTTCATTGATTTGATTACAATATGACGACAATTGTCTTATAATATATTTATAGGTCGAAAAATTTATGAGTAAGGCATTGGAAAACACTCGCATAACAGCTCCCGTCGAAGTGGTGACACATCCTCTCAATGATAACCAATTTCGAAACCTATTGGATTCAGAGGGCAAAGTGAAGTGCGCCCGAGAGCTCAGGATTGCGGTCTATAAGCGCGGAGTGGAACCCAGTCTCAGAAAAGTTGTTTGGAAACATCTGCTCAATGTTTACCCGTCCGGTCTGACCGCTCAGCAGAGAATCGATTTTATGAAACTCAAGTGCGAAACCTATTGCCAAATGAGAAACTTATGGCAGTCTAACAAAAACGACCCGATTGTCGAACAGACCATTAATATGGTTTGGAACCACTCTTTTTATAATTGATTGCAACTAATTATGTGTTTAATTTCAGGTCAGAAAAGATGTGATGCGAACGGATCGGTGCCATCATTACTATTATGGTAATAGTGATGACGACAATGAGAATGTGACGGCTCTTCTCAATATTCTGACCACTTATGCGCTCAACCATAAGGATAAATACTGTCAGGGAATGAGTGATTTGGCGTCTCCTCTCTTATATGCAATGAAAGGTATTATTCATAATTGAGAAGAACCGGAATATTATTAAAATTTTGATTATTCTGTGGACTCAGACGAAGCGCACGCATACATTTGTTTTTGCGCTTTAATGACACGACTGTCCGATAATTTCAATTCTAACGGAGAAATGATGTCTCGAAAGTTTGCAAATTTGACGCAATTGTTGCAATACTATGACCCGGAGTTCTATACATATCTTCGAATTCAAGGCGCAAACGAACTCCTCTTCTGTTATCGTTGGATACTTCTTGAGCTTAAAAGAGAGTTTCCATTCGATGATACGCTCCATATGTTGGAAGTGTTGTGGTCTTCAATGCCTCCGATGGACGTCAACACGAGTTTGCGTTTATTCGACGACCACTTCCTCTATATTCCAAATAGAAATACATCTCAACTAAGACCCAAATTTCGTACAGACGTTCCCCTCTCTAGTAGTCCCAAACATACCGCAAGTAAACCCCAAATGAAAGCATTTGGTTCAAGGCCTCGAAGTATTAGGTTTTTACCCCAATTATTGAGCACTGATTCCAAAGATCTGGACTCTCCCGATGACGACGAGTTCATCAAAAGCTTATACAGAGGACCCCCTCCTCTCATAGACAAACAATTTAGTGTCGATTCTTATACTGAAGACTCGTATTCAGAGCCAAACGAAAAGTTGAGTCAAAATAAGCAAAAATGTGAAGCAATAGAAAAGACAAACGAAGACGAAGTGGACTCAGATTTGGCCCAAAAATGCAATAAAGAAAATCTCAATAAAACTCTACGCAATGTTCACTGCAATGGAGAATATTTTGAGGATATCCCCCAACAGACAACAAAAGATGAGTCGTGGACCTGTCCGGTAGGTCTGGCCCGTAGTCTCAGTTGCGAATCACTTAAAGCCAGTAAAGATAGGGCAGAGTCTTATGGGTCTCACTCACAGTCGAGTGAATTGGGCTCCAGTTTCAGTGAAGTCAATACCTGTAGCACAAAGTCTTCGTCGTGTTCTTCGTTAGTGATTCTGTCGACAGAATCGTCTTCTCTCACAAAAAGTATATCCCTTTTAAGTCCTGAGGAGTTGGGAACGAACGACGCGTTTATGTTATTCTTATGTCTGACTATTTTATTGCAAAATAGAGACAAAATAATTAATAATAACTTCGACGCCAATGATATTCAGATGTATTTCGATGGGTTGGTCCGCAAAAACGATGTCATATCGGTTCTGGACTTCGCCCGACACCTCTTCCACAACTATTTATCGCATTGGCATCAGGACTGTCACGACTCTCACACCTGAAGGCCTGTCATCTCATTCATCATTCTATTAGACTATTCTATTGATATCGCATTCGTTTTATATAAAAAAAACGTTTTCTTTAGAAATCTTTTCAAAGGATTTGATTTTCTATCAAAGTTTTGGTTATTATTTTAGTAATTCTTTTGTGATATGACTTTAGGTGAGCGACAGTCAGATACTAGTCATCGAAAAGCGATTGTCGAACACTTTTTCCTTCAATATATACAAAGTTTTGTGAGTTTTATCATAATTTTGAGTAATTTTTGATTTTTATTGGAAATAATTATGATTTGATTGCAATAACCAATCGTTGACCCGATATTAAGTCCAATAATATTACAAATAATCGAACTCTTCTCGAATTTTCAAAACAATTACTCAATTTTTATTATATTTCTCTTAATATCAATACTTATTGTTATTCTTAACGTTATTCTAATCGAAACTTTCAGTGCATTTGTTGTTATGACCAAAAAATTGTGTTAAAAAAGACTGAAAAGAAATTTTTCTGCAAAAAAAAAAGAATTTCTGATAAGATTTTAAACAAATGCACAGATTTTTTCAAAGTTTAGTTAAATTTTTGAAAATATTATCAAAAGTTTAAACAAAATATTTCTTAAAATTGTTATAAATTCTCCCATTTTTCCAAAAAAAAAACACATAAAAAGTTGTTTTGAATCTAAATTTTTATCTCTTATTCAAAATGTTTGTCAAAATTCAATGAAATAAACGAAAAAATGATTTCTTGTCATAAAAATACATTTCATTTAAACAAAAATAAGTAAATAACTAATCGTCTGTCGTTTGAATGGTTTCAATATCCGATTCTTTTGAGAGGTTTACCCTTTCATACAATAAGACTAATTCGCAGCGATCTGTGTGTGGGAACAGATCGATAGGAATGGCGCGGATCGGCATAAATGGTATTCCTTTATATGATTTAGAGGTCGGACGACAAAGACTATCGAAACAAAAAAAACATTAATTGATTGAAAAACTAATTGATTTGATGTATGACTAACTCAATCATGTTTTTGATGGCTTTGTTTGGATCGCATGAGACGTAAACCAATCTCTTTATGAGACTATTGTTTCTTAAGACTCGAATAATTGAATTATCTGTGAATTCAAATCAATTTAATTAGTTATTCAGTAAATTGAGTCAATGGTTACGGAGTCCGGCGCGGGGCGGGTCTATCACTGCAACTATTTCTGTGTCGAAATCACACGATTCCAGCGCTTTTCCAATCATGTCTTCAGCCTTTCCTTCGATGAACTCGGCGTTTGAAATACCATTTGATTTGGCGTTGAATTGTGCGTCACAAATGGCGTCTCCATTCAACTCAATTCCGATCACTTTTTTAACTTTTGAGGCCAGACTCAGACCGATAGTACCGGTTCCGCAACAGATGTCCAAAAGTATTATATTTTTTGTGGGTTTTATGAGATCCGCAATTGTTTCGAAACAAATCTTAGCTCCGATTGAATTGATTTGAAAGAAAGCCAATGGACTGATCCGGAACTTCAACTCCCTTTCCATTTCCAACGTTTCAAATATGTATTGCTGTCCGAAGAGGTGCTCCAAATGTTCGTTTGACATCTGATGTCGTTTCGATGATATGTGAATATAAACAGAGTTTATACCGAATTCGGTGTTATTTTCGAAGAATTTTATTATTTTTTGTTTTTCTTGTTTGAGCTCTTCGTGAGTCTGTTGTTGTGGATGTAAACAGAAGATAATCATTGAGTCGTTTGCTGTCGTTCTGACAACACATTGGATCCAATGCCCGGAATTGAACTCCGGGTCGAAACCAATTAATTCGCTTTCAGTTGATATATATCTCTGACAACCATTTAAAGCACTTCTCATTTTGTCTCCAATTATGGGACAGTTAAGAGCCGGTGATATCACTTTAACGGTTCCGTCTCTATAAAGACCTAATCGAAAACCAACTGTTTTGTCGATACCGACAGTGAACTCGCATTTGTTTCGATACCCGTCCACTACAGGCGAGACTCTGAGGTCTTCCAGAAGACAGCATTTGCTGTGAGGATAGTCTTCGTCGACATTTGTTTTGGAGATTTCTTTATTGAGTTTTACTATAAAACTGTTTATGGAATAAAACTTTTCCTTCATTTGTTGATTGTAACACATTTTCCAAAAACAGGATATTTTGTCGTTCAGTGCGTTCGACAGCTCTTCGTCTGACATCTGTTTGTCTTCTGTTTTGATCCGTTTTTTGTCATTTGTTTCGTCGTTTTTCTTGGATTCGTTTCGTTTCTCAACCAAAGGGTCGGGAATTGGATTCGCTTTTCTGACAATCAGTCTCTTGTTCTTCCACTCATAGCCCTCCAGTTTGTCGATCGCCTGATCCCTGTCCTCATCGCACCTGAAAGTGACGAACGAATGGGTCGGAGCCCCGGCTTTTCCAATCAGTTTTGTCTTCAAAGGCTTTAAATCAAATTTTTTGAACAGTTTTTTGAATGTCTGTTAAGATTCAGAGGAAATGGTTTTTAATCAACAAATGGTTCGTCAGATAATTGAGTGAAGACTTACGTCATATCCGATATGTTTCGGAAGATTTTTGATCTCAATTTTAAACGTTTCAGAAGTGAATTGTCCTCTTCTGGTGTATTCAAACACATCACGTGTTTGCGATACTTCTGGCGGTGATGTCACTGAAGATGTTATTGCAATCATTTGATCATCACTTATATTGTCGTTAATCTCATTCTTCATTTGATCACAATTTGGCAAATCTTTAGACTTTTCGGGAATCGACTCAACGTTTTCGACTTCCATTGAATTGTTTTCTGCCATAAATTGAATCGATTTGAAGAGAAATGAAGAGAAATGAACACAATTTCATAAAATAAGTCTTAAATAAAATTGAATAAAATTTTTGCGAAAATAATGAAAAAATAGATTATCTTTTGATTTGATCTCTGATTGAAATCAAAACATAAACACATGTTTTGGTAAACAATTTGATGCAATTTTCCTATAATTGCTTCAAAAACAACGTAACGTATAAATGAAGGCACAAATGAAAAGCCGATGATTTAAAAGATATCATTTGAGTACTTTTGAGGGCAAAAAAGTGTCTTCAACTGAAACGTTGTGTTCGAATGACTCGACTTTTAATTTGAAGTGAAATATGTTTTGACAGAAGTTTTAAATGATTTTTAAATTATCTCTAAATTATGGCTCAGAAGTCAAACTGGTATTGGATTTAAATTAACAATATTTTGAATTATTGTCTGACCTTTCGGTAAATTACAGGATAGTAGACGTCGACGAAAACTATTGGACGGAAAGCAAAGGAAGTGGCTTTACTTTCGATGACATCGAGACGTTTGATGTAATTACAGTTGAATTGATCCATAATTTTAATATCTTTTCTGATTAAAGGGCGGATCAGATACTTTGACAGATGAATCCGTTGTCTTCAGTTCTTCGACTCAACCAAACGTTAGTCAAAGTAAAGGATCAGGTATTCCATCGAAAGCTCTTAAAATTGAAGACTTTTTATTAAAAATAGTTTTTGTTCTTCAGATCTGAAACTATCGGAAGGTTTGGCGGAAAAACACATTCAAAACCTTTTGAGAAATGAAGAGAAAAGTGTTTCCATTCAAAGTATTTCAGATAATTTAAGTCCAAAAGAAGCGATCAGTCATTTGACGAAAGGATTTGACATTAATTTGAGTCAATTTAAGGGAAAGAATGAAAAACTGGAACTTCTTGACGAAGCCATTGACAGCCATAACGGGAACGCCATAACAATAGCTGTTCTACATCTCAACCGAACGATTAAAGCCTCGATTTTTAACCAGGAATTGAAGAAAAGGAGTTTAGCCGCCGATCACTATATCTTCTATTTGAAGGAAAATCAAAGAACTAATGAATTGATTGATGTCTTATCAATGCTGAACAGACACGAAGAGGCCGCCATCACTGCATACACTCAGGCCATCAGTTGTTCCAACGTTGAGACAAAAATATATAATTTGAAGAATTGTCTGCGGAATCATTTCTCGACCGGTGGTAATGATATTGTCTTTTGGAGAGATTTTATTGCAGAAGAGATATCACTTTTGGAACAACAGTTGCCGATAGAGGCCGACGACAAACGACAAGAAAGGAATGCATTGAACTCTTTGTTCGAACAGATCCCTCGAACGCCAATAACCGACACTCCAGTCATTTCAACCCTTTATTACTGTTGTCTATACCACTACTCTCTTCCCGAAAACCATTTGGCGAGTCCTAAGGCTATCTCTAAGACATTCCAATTAAGTCAAAAGCAGTTCATTTGGACGGCGCTGTCGGCTCTCGCTTTGTCTAAACAATGGACACAAATCGACGCTCTCTTTGAATATAAAGTATTAAATTTATTTAAATTAAATTCTTATTTAATTTCTTTTTATTTGTTTTAAGTCTCTATTCGGTAGCAAAAAAATGAAGGCTATCCTCCCCTTCGATAAAGTAATAGCAATCCTAAGTAAGAATGAGGCGCCACAAGAGATGCTCCAAAAATATCTGCTACTAATCGAAGACTTAGATCTCAGATTCGATTCGGCAAAAGAAGTCAAACTCATTAAAGTAGTAATCGATGTAAGAATTTATTGAAATTTTTTATTGAAATCAATAATTATTTTCAATTTTATTCATTCAAAGTCTTTGAGAGAATCAAAAGATCGCAAAAAATTGGAGGAACTCTCGTCTAAAATAAGTCCTAAAAGTGAAGAATATTTTTTGATTCAAAACGCTTTGGAATCCATTAAATGGAAGAATTGATTGTTTTTTATATGAGATATAATATTATTCATTAATTGATTTATTGTTGACCCTATTATTGTACGAAGGAGTACCTTGTTCTATTCATTAATTGATTGACCAAGATCATTAAGTTGTAGACATTTGAAGTCATTTCGAATAATATGCAAATATTCCAATAATTTAATACTTTTTTCCTTTTTTTTTATATCATTTGTAAATAATTACTAAAAAAGATTCCAAACAAATAATGATTTGAAAAAAGTTTTAATATAAACATCATATGATTCATATCATATTAGAAGTCTTAATGAAACTGTTTATGAGTTTTTCTAATAAAATATAAACGTTTGGCAATACTTGAGACCAATATTCTGTCCATCGTTTGTCTGTTAGCAATGAATTCGGAGAAGAGATGTATTGAATTGAATTCAGTCAACGATTCTACTAATTTCTACCCAAACTCTTCATTGAGACCATTAAATGTGTTCAGTGTATCACTTCCTCCACTTCTTACTTATTCTGATCGGGAAGTCATTGTAGACAACGATACTGTTCTCTACTATAGCTTTTGTGGTCCTCTCGTTTTTCTCTTGAAAACTTTGGCTCAATATATGAAAATCGAGTAAATTTTTATTAAATATAAAGAAAATAGTTGTTAAGGTCTTTTATTTACTATAGTTTGAAAATGACTCCGCAATCTAAAGAAGTATTCTCATTTTGGGAGGACTCCTTGGACTGGTATAGAATGGATGACTTTCCCGGTGTTATCCTCTTTCCCTACACTCCCATCGATTTGATACAATCGGTGCGAGATTTTGGTTTTATGGCCTACAAGTTGAGTAGATTTGTCGGTGGATTAGATGGAAGTGTTATCTTAAGTAAAACAATTAAAAGTAAGTCTCTATTTATTAAACTTAGAGTCATTTATTATTAATTGAAAACTTATCAATTGATTTGAAAAAGGGAATCGTCCGCTGATGAGTTACCTAGATTGTTTTGATTATCGAATCTATATTTCAATCTTGGTCACTTCATTAATCATCTCTTTATTAGTTTCATTGAAAAACAAATCTTTTTCTAATTATTTCAAAACTTTTTGCACATATCTATCAATAATTGCCTTTAATTTGGTTCATTTCAAACACAGACAATTTAAAGACAGACTTATATCCGGTCCCTGTCTTATAGCGAGTGTTGTGTTGCTTTCTGTATATTCCGGTTTGTTTTATGAAAGACTTATTAGAGGGCAACCAATTGAAAGACTGGAGTCTTTGAATCAATTATTGGTAAATAATAGTGATTGGAGTGAAACTAATCTCTATGTAATACTTGGTTTCGGAGCATTTGATGAGTTATATACACATAAACTGAAAAACCAGTCCTCTATTTACGATAAGTTGTTCTATAGATCAGAATTAATAGATCCGCTCGAAATCCAATTCAATCCTAATTTTACAAAAGAGATCTTCAAGAACATAATGACCAAGGACAATGTACTCTCAGCCAATCGGTTGCTTGCTTATTCGATATTGGAACAAGTTCGTTCCCTTAATCCAGAACTCATCGAAAACTATGAAGAAGGGGTCGATTACTACATATCAAACACCGATATCATTGAACCGTATTTTCTGATGACATTCAAAAATGATTACCCGATAGATCATTTAACCATGCTCAATATAATGTATGTCTCTTTTCTCCCTAATTGTTTTTCTGATAAATATTTTTAATCTAAAAGTATCACTCGATTGCAAAACTCTGGTATTTATGACTACGAAGTGAAGAAATCTCTTCAATACAAAGGATTTGGTCCACAATATGACTCAAGAAGTAAAGTTAGATCAAAAGGTGTAGAAGTGTTGAACATGGTATTACTCGAAGGCGTTTATTACACACTTTTAATCTTGCAATCAATTGCATTCATTGTTCTGATTCTTGAGATTATTTATTATAAAATATTCAAAACTTGAAAATAATTTATTTGATTAATAGAATTAACATAAATAATAAATTCTGAGAGAACTTCAATTCATTGCTTGATAGAGTATTTGAGTAATTCTTTAATCGATATTTCAATAATAAAATATAGTACCATGCTAATTGCAAAGGTAAAGAATAACTAAAGAATTATTTCTAAATCATTTGTTAGACATTTTGATAAATTATTTTTTTCTTTAAGAAAATAAATTCTTAATACAATAATAATTGAGATATATGTATGACCAAGAATTTTGGATAACTTGGTTATTCCCTTTTGTTGACTTTCCAAAGAAGTATAATATAAGTAATAACTCTGAGAACAATGAAGAAAAGGCTCAGAATTATTGAATTCCAAATAAGGCTTTGGTCGGACACTTCAAACTGAGACATAACTATTGACTGGTAGTCCTCTTCTCTGTTTGACCCGAACTGACCGCTCAGGTTATCCAAAAGGGTTTGAACGAAGTTTTCAGAGTTTCCCTCCGCTTCCTCTTCACTGGGGGCCAGTATTTGAGTCAAGTAGTCGAGCCATTCGGGCTTAGTATTGGTCAGATTAGCCAAATTCGGGTCCCATTCGCACCGCTCGTAGCCATAGAGGACAGCAATATATGCCTCAAAAGAATATCTCAAATACGAGATGTAAGTCAAGGGACGGAAATAGTAGGGAATTGTTGAGATTCTGACGAAAAATCCGGCGAAAAGCATAAGTGGTATGCAAGTGATCGGACCCAAGAATACGGCAGCGCTCGCGTCCTCCATGAATATGGCGCCGATCAGTAGACCCTGACTCTGGGCTATCAACGCTATCGCTATCGATATAGCACTGAATCCAGTGAACCGCATAACAGAGCTGTCCTGACCCGTCATGTAATAACTTATTGTCGTGAAAGACATCGGAAATATAAACTGAATTTTGGTTTCAAAACCAATAAATTAGAGCTCAGAATAAAAACTATTTTGAAAAATCAAGGAATACCTGAAACGGCATATCTGCCAAAGTTTTGGCAAAATAATAAGTGGCACAACTGTACCATCCATTGGTCCTCTCCTTCCGAAAGACCTGCATATCCATTGGGAACGTCATAATTGTGGGCATCATTGCCCCAAACATGACAAACATAAGAGTGAAGAAAACGAATGCAACGTTTTCTGTGATAGTTATGGTCTCCTTCTCATAGTTTTCACGGAATTCAGCGAAATGTTCCAAATCGTTGAGAGGAGACACCTGTGGGGGACAGCCTCCAGGCTTACCGATAGCGTCCCCATACAGTAAACCTATAAATACGGCGGTAACCAAATGTGAGGCCAGTCTTAACGATGTGAGCATTGGGTCACGAATTATGACCAAAAGTGAACGAATAAACAATAGCCAGGTATGCAATACAACTGGATATGACTGAGTGCCAGATATTTGGGCCAAAGTTAAAGTCTTGGGTCCAGTAATGGCTGGGATAAGAGCGTCGACCTCTTTCTTTTGTTCCGCCAATTTGACGATCCCTTCCTGTCCGTACTCACCGGACGCCACCTCTGCTATAAAATCTGCCGGATTGTGGAATTGCGGACAGTTTAGGCCAACGTTTGCCAATCTTGGGATGAGTTCGGCGGGTGAGCCCTGGAATATGCACTGACCGTCAAATGAGATGACATAGACGTGATGGAACAGATTGAACACTCGCGCCGACGGCTGATGAATAGTCGCCACCACTGCTATCGGATTCTTGGACTGAGTTTGTTGAGTCAGGTCTTGCATTACAGACACAGTTTGAAAGCAGGCAGAGCTGTCCAGACCACTGGTCGGCTCATCCAATATCAGTATATTTGGTCTAAATTTAGGAAAAATTATTTTAGAATTCAATTAAAGTTTATTTACTTTGAAATCAATTCCAATGCAATCGAAAGCCTTTTTCGTTGACCTCCCGAACAGTTACCACTTCTGGTGTCGGCACAGACTTCGAGTCCCAATTGTTTCATCACATGTCGGGCCAACATATCGTGATATGAAGACGAGTTCTTGGGCTGATTTTCGGCATAGTTTTCGTCGACAATCACTTCTTCCAATTCTTTCGAATCGTTTTGTTTATAGTTTTTCAGTTTTGAAGCGAAAAGAAGGGCTTCCCTTACAGTCAACTGATTGAGGAGCTGATCGTTTTGGGCGATCAGACCTATCTTTATACGACTACTGCCTGTGATCCTAACATCGCCCGACAAACCTTTCTTTCTGAAACCTGAAACACACTCAAGAAGTGTGGACTTTCCGGCACCGGATGGACCCATAATAGCCGTGAGATTACCGCTTCTGAAATATCCGGTCAAACCTTTAAGAATGGTTCGGGACTTATCTGTTTTGCGCAGTTTGTCGACAATGGAATTTCTGTTGACAGTATAAACTAGGTTATTCCACGAAACCTCAATTGTCCTCTCGTTGACCGCCTGTCCATTGTTTGAATTATTTGTCTCTTTCGGATGAGAATTGTTTTTCCCGTTTTGTTTGTTGTGATAGTTATTGATGTCATTCAACTCATTCACATTCAACTGATGGTAAGTATTGTCGTTATTTTGGATTTCGTTCGACTGAACCGAATCTATTCGCACAGAATTTGAGTCATCCATGTCTTCAAACATTGAAATACATCACCAGAAGTATGAAGAGTCGATAAAATTAATGGTTTGCTTAGATTCAAATCTACACCAAATCAAAGACTTGAAAACAAGACCAAACTATCCAAGACTATTGATCTGAAAAATGTTTTATTTTCTTCAAAACTTTCTTATTGTGAGTGAACTTGACTTTCATTCGTATTTCTTAAGAAACTAATGATTATTCTGTTTAATGAATATTCATTTCAAAGTCAAATATTGGTTTTCGTGAGAATAAAATTAGAATAAAAGCCAAACATTAAAATCGATTTACTTTTAAAATGAGAATAATATTGACTAGAATTTCATGAAATGTATTTTGATATTAATGATAGAAATATAAAACCATGACTTCTATGAGTTTTATTGTTTTAAGACATGAATTTGCGTTTCATTAAAAAAAAGATCTATAGTTTCGATCGATTTTTATTTTAAAAACATTTCAAAAATCTTAAGAAAATATTTGAGAACTTTAATAGACTTGAATAAACTTTAATAAGAATCGATTAAATTTTTATTTCATAATTAAATTGAGTGATTGTAAACCTTTGAGTGCAATACAAGTTATAATGAGATCTCGCGCTCGACTTCAGAACGAAAATTCCTTTTTACATATTTTCAGAATTATTTTGATTTGAATTATATTTTGATGAAAATCAAGAGAAAACAGATTAAAGACAACAAAAAAGATAAGTCGAAGTCTGAGTACACTAAAGAAGAGATCACTTCTGCCATTACTTTGGTCTCTATTATGGTTAATGAAGATCAGGGATCAGACGGATCTACTTCTGAGGTTCAAAAGGGATTGATTTCGAGCGCAGAGGCGGAGAGTCTTCCAAATGAGTCGCGAAGGAGTTCCAGTGAAAGCTCAACACAAACGCCGTTCTGTGGTTTACCACCAAAACAGATGCCG
>JAQIXV010000615.1:0-24678 GCA_034700625.1 Tectocepheus velatus
TTTCTTTGAAGACAAGAAATTGAAGGAACAGCTGAAGAAACTCAACCAAAATTAAATGTTATGTTTTGTTAATTACTGTTATCTATATTTCAATTGAAATATAGATTTTTGTTAAATTACTTTTAAAAGGCAAATAAAAAAAATTTAAGCAAGATCATTTTCAAAACACTCAATTATTTAAATATAACTTTAAAAATACATTTTGAGTATTAATTACATAAACTGTTTCATAAAAACTATTAAAATAATAAATATATAGACTATAAAAAGTATAATAATATATATAAAAGTAAATAATTATATATTCGAGTCATAAAAATAATTGACTTTTTTGGTCCAATCTTTCGGTCAATTGATTTAAGTCGAGGTCTGAACGGGTTTTATGACAAACAGAATGACAACAAACATAAGAACAGCTGAACTGAAGAACACGATTTCGAACTCCAATAAAATGAATGAATTGTTCTCAAGAAGTGGTCCCAAAATGAATGGCGTCAAGAGGTTGAGGCTCGCGCTCGAGAAGATCAGAATCGTTGAGATCTTGTCATTGATTTTGATGTACTCCTCAGTGAAGGCAAAGATTGCGGGAAAAACGGCCGAAAAGCCGAAACCTATGATAACGTTTCCCAACCAAATAAGTCGGTCTGACTTCAGACCCATATAGAGTACAATCAGTGCCACAAATATGACGAAGAAGTGGTAACCGATCATCACTTTTGGCTTCAATTTGATGGCAATCAAAGCACTGACACATCGGCCGATTTACATGGATCACAATTTGCAAGCTCTATATATCATATACATCTCACAATCACTGATCAACCACATAGTTTTGGCCTTTGATTGTTGAAAAGAAGAATTATGTATCTCAAGTCCGTCAACTCAACCTAGATTATTATGCTAGTGCTAATCTTGGCAAAACGAACTTAATAAATATTCTTTTTGAGCAAGCTAAAAGTTACAATAAAATGAAAAATTGATAGAAGACCAGAAATTTTACTATTTTTACAACAAGTCCAGCGCCTGATTGTTGTTTTTAGAAAACCTAAGGATATATTCAATAATTAATTGACTTTTTAATTTGAGTTGCTTGACAACTGAAATTTATCAAAATGCCATTGTCTTCTCTTCAATTTTTGGCCAAAAGATAAACCATAGTTCACTAATTTATTATTTAGAATTTTGACAATTTAAATATAAGATTCATTTCAATTGATTTCTATTCAAATATAATTTTATTCAATAATTTCTAAATTTCGCGGTCTTTTAAAATCTGATGGGAAAGAGATGTGATCGCAGTCTAATTTGAACTTGATCAATTTTTGACGTTTCAATTCACAAATCTTGAAGAGATAGTCCATAACATCCTTCGGATGACCAGTGTTATACGAATCTCCTTGATCGTGTGTCTCATTCTTTTAGAGTGTGTGACGACAAGTAATTCTCAAAAAATTGAGTTTTGGGAACCGATCCAAACATCCAAAGAATTGTTTTCCGATAAATCTGAAACCTGTGCGAAATATTCTCAAAGATTCCAATCTTGGTATCACTTCATATGTTTTGTAAATACATGTCTCACAGTTGATGTCCTCCTCATTGTCTTCGCACTGAATGCTATCCCACGGAAAGTATCCAAATTTCCTGATATTAGGAAACATATCAACGATTTGCTTGAAATAAATGGGACTCATTCTTGTATTTTGTATTAGGAGACTGTGGACGCTTTCAAAAACGGCAAACTTTTCAAACTTTTTGTATTCAATGAATTTTGAATAATATAAGACTAAGTCCTTCAGTTGTTTTTGATTTTTGGCCATTTCTTGCATTAAAGTTGAGCTCAATTCCTGACATCTGATCCAAAAGCTCTTCAAATATAATGAAGTGATTATCACTTGTACCGTCTCTTTTGATGCCAAATATTTAGATAAACGGAGTACTCGTATCTCAGATAACTTTTCAATCAAATGATTAGGAATGGGCTGCGGATGAAGAAGACTATCAGCAGATTGCGTCCAAAGGTAATTAACTGAAGGGTTCAACCGTTGGAATAGTTTCTCTAAATTCAGACATTTTCCGGAAAAGACCACAAGTTTGACTACATTTTCAAACAAACGAATGATAGCCAAGAGCTCATCGGCTTCGATAAGAGTCTTTTTTATTGGTCCATCAATTTTGAAGAGTTTCAAATAAATCATTTTCTTTGAAAATATCTTCATCTGATTGCTGGACAATAATTCACTCATCGAATCAATTTGACAATCGGCTAATGATAACCGCTTCAGGTTTTGGATGTTTTCGTTGAAAAAACTAATAATTGTTTCATTGATATAACAGTCTCTCAAAACCATATAATCAATTGAAGTCCATTGACTTGTGATTGACTTATATATCTTTAGTCTTTTCTTAAATTTCTTTTGTTTTTTGTCTTCTTCTGATCCGTCGAAATGCAGACATTTACTCTGTTTGAGAACATCTTCAATACATTCGTCAAATTGTTGACAAACTCTTCGCAATCGGAGCTGATCTCTGAGACACAAATGATTCAATATAAGAGTGAGAGTGTCGTCACACAACACATAATTTGATCCGTCAGTCACTTCCCGAATCGGATCTCTTCTCTTCGCACAACAGTTACCCATCAGTTGATATGATTTCGAGTTTTATCTTCAAATGACTTTATTAACGGGTTTTATGTTTGAAATTATATTTTTAAATTTTCAACAATAAGCATGGTCAAATACAAATTTTTCATCAAAATTATAAATTTCAACAATCAGTACAATAGGATAGATTTCAAAGTTCATTGAATAAATTGATATCGAGCTTAAAATTAACTTAAAATAAATCAATTTCCAAAACATTCTCTAATCTAATGTATGGTTAACTTAATGTAAATGTTATGGCATTCCTCTGAAAGGAGTGGTTTATGCATTGGATCTGATTTACGGATTAATTAATTGGTATTAAACACGAAATCACTTCATAATTGAATATAAAATAATTGTTTCAAACGATAAGTCAAACTATAAATCATTTAACAACTGTTTGTAACCATAGTTTCAAAAGTTTTTTTGTGTTTTCCTTTAGAAGTCATTTGACTTTGAGTTCTTGGTATCAGTTGTGGAGAAGACCAGAGAATAAGTAATCAAATAATTTAAAGATTAGATAAAAATTTTAGCGAAAAATATATTTTATTTTTCAGAAAAAAATAATTTGAGGAAAACATTCGTCAACTGTCGTCAACGCCATTGACTTTTCAATTAATTTTTGATTTGATTTAAGTTTTATTTGAATTTATTTTTTAAAACAAATTATTTTTCATAACTTTTCTCACAATTTTGTATTTGAGAGGAACGGATGGCTCGACAGCACTCGGAGATGATACTACTGGCAGGCAATAGTCACCCGCAGTTGGCCAACGGTATCGCCTCCCGATTGGACCAGAAGTTGGGCTCCTGTTCGCTATACCACACATCCAACAGGGAGTCAGTCCTGGCTTTGGGTGACTCCGTTAGGGGACGTGACGTATACCTGATTCAGACGGGGGGCCGGGATGTCAACAATAACATAATGGAAATGTTGATAATGGCCTACACTTGTAAGACGAGCGCCGCTCGGAATATAGTCGGAGTCATACCATACCTGCCGTACGGAAAACAGTCGAAAATGAGAAAAAGGGGAGCAATTGTTGGTAAACTGTTGGCCAAAATGATATGCAGAGCCGGCTTTACGCACATCATAACAGTTGATATGCACCACAAAGAGGTATAACCTTTTTTACGGACATTTGTCTCGACTCAAGAACTTGTTTTCTTGTGTTTAAGTCTCAGGGATTTTACGACATTCCGGTGGAAAACCTGAGAGCGTCGCCATTCCTACTGCAGTACATCCAGGAATCGATACCCGACCACAAGAACGCTATAATAGTGGCCCGAAATCCCGGAGCCATACGAAAGGCTATGTCTTATGCCGAACGTCTGCGCATCGGAATCGCTATCATTCATGGAGAGGGCAAAGAGGGAGATATCGATGAGAGAGACGGCCGGTCATCGCCACCGCCTCCATCGGTCGCCATATCGGCACCGCTGCCGACCACTCCGTTGCCGAAAGACAGCGATTTGTTCGGATATTTGGATGAATTGCCGCAAATTCCGGCCAAAGAGAAGCCGCCGATTAGTATAGTTGGGGACGTCGGCGGACGGATAGCCATAATGATAGACGATGTGATCGATGACGTCCAGAGCTTTGTCTTAGCGGCGGAACACCTGCGAGAGGCGGGCGCTTACAAGATATACGTATTGGCGACTCACGGCTTCTTCTCGCCCGAAGCGCCCCGTATTCTGGAGGACTCCCCCATCGATGAAGTGATTGTCACAAATACTGGTCTGTTGTCTTCAGTTGTGGTTTGTTTTGTTGACTAATAATTGTCTGTTTCAGTGCCTCACGAGCTTCAGAAGATGAGGTGCCATAAGATCAAGACCATTGATATCGCGATACTATTGGCCGAAGCCATGCGTCGGATCCACAACAAGGAGTCTTTGAGTTATCTCTTCAAGAATGTCACTCTCGAGGACTGATCAGGTCTTTCCATAGATTGGTATATAATTAGTTGATGATTAGATTGATCAAGCTTATACTTATTATGATGTAAGTGATCTAGGTGTTTTTTCCAAGATAAACTCTAGACACAAAATCTTGACTATATTTTGCTCTTGTCAAGTTTCTTTTTTCAGAGACTTTATCTGAAGTCCTGTTAAACAAAAATAAATGATTGAATGAAAAATATTTTTATCAAATTTTACGGTTTTTCTGTTACCAAGGATTTTGATATGACTTTTATTTCAAAAGACTTTAATAATTATCAAAACTTTTTCAAATTGTGTGAATCAAAGCATTTGTTCCCAAAATGTTATCACAAGATATCGACAGAAAACAGAATAATTCAAATAATTTTATTGAAGTTTTAAAATCAAATTAACGGTCAATTTAGGCGATGGTATAGAAGTTATCGCCAGTATATTGAGGGGAAGAGCCTTGAGTCCAGCGGATCACTCTGAGGGCGATGGGAGTGCCGTTCCACTGGTCGTAGACCTGAATGCCGGCCGTTTCACACTTGACAAAGATGGCTGTGTGCTGATGGAGGTTAGGCTCGTCGTAGCTGTGATTAGGGCCCAGGAATGTGGCGATTGCTGTGAATTTGGGAATTGTGGCGCAATTATCCTTCACGTGAACACCTCTTTTCCAGCTTGAGGTCAGTCCGATCTGTGCGCCACCGGCTCTGTGACAATTGGTCTGAACGAGAGCCGCACATTCCTGGTTACGCCCGACATAATGGCCGACGTGTGACGACGGATCAGCGCACGGCACGAATGCCTGACTCAGGCCTATCGCACAGACAATCAATAGTATGAAAGTTGAGTACATCTTCTAATCGTTTGTTAAGACTTTTCAATCACTGAACAAATGATTTGTTTTTTCTGTTGAAAACCTTAACTGAATTTATAGCCAATACTCTGGACTCGTATCCGTAACACCCGTTCCTTTTCTCATAGACTTAATGATTGATAAGAGACTCATATTAAAACATTATCTCAGGTAGTGTTCAATAATTTGATTCTTGGAAACAATCTATTGATTTGATGCACAATAAAAAGATATAACAGATATTCTGTGTCATCCTATTCTTGTTTACAAGGATTACCAGGTATTTTATCAAAGTACCAGGACAATCAATTTAATTCAAAAGTTTAATAATTTTATTGAAGCGATCGTATGATTTTACATAAGATACTGATTATAGTTGAAAAACAAGAATTATTTAAATCATAATTATAGGACTCAGCAAAAAAAGTGACCTTGCTCAACGACGGTCGTTATCATCATCATTGTCATCATATTTGTCATTACCAAAGATGGAAGGCCACCACTTGAACGCTGGAGACTTCATCGGGGTAAATTTCATTGAAGCATCTTTGTCATTACCAAAGATAGATGGCCACCACTTGAACTCTGGAAACTTCATCGGGGCAAATTTCATTGGAGCGAACTTAATCGGCTTCATGGGTTGAATCCAAGGCATGGCCCCATAGCCGGTCAACATTCCCATACCTCTTCCTCCTCCCATACCCATGGCCTGACCCTGGTATGAGCCCATACCACCGAAGCCCCCGCCCATTGCCGACTGCTGTGAAGAGAACTGTTGGTTGTTTCCGTTGACGGCATTGATTGTACTCCAGTGCATCTGATTGTTCTTGTCGCTGTGTCCCCTTGGTCAATCAATTTTTCATTAGTTAGTTCATTGAGATTTTCACCTAACTTACCCAGTTGCAAATTGTGTGTTCTGGAATCCGGGTCCATTCGAGTGAAAAGAATACGACCCGTCGGGTCCCAACTGTTCTGTTATTATCTGCGGTCCGAACGCTGTGTTGACGACCTGTGTCTTCGGTACGTAAGGATAGTTATTGTTGTTGTCTTCTGTTTGATCTTGGTTGTTGTAGGCTTTCGGCACCGCCCAACACATACCACAAATTGAGATAAATATCGCAATAGTTTTCATTGAATTCATTATTTATTTGATTTGATTCGCAATTGAAGTGAGTTTTGAAGTCATTTGTAGTAATGTCTGAAATGTCTGACGATTTTATTATTGACGAACATATGGGCTCTTATTTTGATGTATTTTCGGAATTGAATTACAATTTTGTTGTCTATTTTTGTTGTAATGTGTGAATCATAAGGAAGTTTCTGGAACTTGCTAAAAGCACGTGCAAGTGCTAATTATATCTTGGCATTTGCATCAACATATTGCATGAATAATTGATAAGAAAATAAGTGAAAATATTTTTATTGAATTGAATTACAATTACATAATTTCTATTCAACTGTCATTTTATTCAATATGTATACATCTGTCAGTTGTTTCTGGTTTTTGGCCATTTCTTGCATCAGATTTGAGCTCATTTCTAGACATCTGAACCAAAAGCTCTTCAAATTCAATGAATTGATTATCGTTTGTATCGTCTCTTTTGTAACGCAATATTGACTCAAACGAAGGACTCGTAACTCAGATAAGTTTGCGATCATATGATTAGAAATGGATTGATAGAGAAGATCATTGTCTTCAAAATAGACCCCAACAGTGTATTGATATTGAGTATCGATCCAAACATATTTTACTAAAGGGTTTAACCGTTCGAACAGTTTCTCTAAATTGCTAAAAACCTCGGTATAAAGCCTCAGTTTGACTACATTTTCAAACAAATTAATGAAAGCCAAGAGTTTGTTGTCTTTAAGAGTAGGATAATCATCGAGTGTCAGATCTATCGGTTTCTTTGAAAATATCTTCATTTGATTGCTGGACAATAATTGACTGAACGAATCTATTTGACAGTCGACTAATGATAACCGTTTCAGGTTTTTGATGTTTTCATTGAAAAACCCGATAATTATTTCGTCGATATAACAGTCCATCAAAACCAGAGATTCAATTGAAGTCCATTGACTTGTGATTGACTTATATATCTTTAACTTTTTCTTAAATTTCTTTTGTTTTTTGTCTTCTTCTGATCCTTCGAATGTCAGTTCTTTTGTCTGATTGAGTGACTCTTCAATACATTCGTCGAATTGTTTTGAAACTCTTCGCAATCGGAACCGCTCTCTGAGACTCATATAATTGAAGACTAAAATCAGAGTGTCGTCACACAACACATAATTTGATCCGTCAGTCACTTCCCGATCGCTTCTTCTCTTAGTACAACAGTTACCCATCAATTGATATGTTTTCAATTCTTATCTTTTAATGATCTTTAATAACCGTTTGATATACTTTTAAGTTATTTAAAAGTCTTAACAATGATCATGGTTAAATTATTCGAAAATTTAAACAATATATCAAAATATTTTCAGTTTTGAAATATTTTATTAATTTTTGAAAATCGGATAAAACTGAGAAATAGTTTAAATTTGAACTAATTATTAGACTTCATGTGATTTAATAGACTTTAATTGAAGTTTTAAAATTGAGTCAAATATTTTAATAATTACATAATTTATTAATATCTTTGCCTTACTTTTGATGAAAACATTGTTTGTCACGTTTTCTTACATTTCATTTAAATATTGAAAGCATTACTCAATTGTTATTCAATCAATTATTTAATAATTAACTTCAGTTTTGACCAACTTTTGAAATTTTATAGAAAATCAATTGTCTTTCAATGGGTTTAAACATATCTCTTATTAAACGCAAGAGAACTGAAGAGTTCAGTGAAGACATTAGAAGAGACACAGTCTTCGAGACTTCAAACATATCTTTTAAAAAGTTTAAGAAATCAAATGAATTCAGAAGAGACTCATATGAAGACCGCGTTTGCGATCACATGTCTGAAGTGATTCTTCAGTTCCTATCGATTGAAGACAAGTTTCGCTTCGAATGCGTTTCAAAGCAGTTCCGGAGGACTGTCTTTCAGAAGGAATATGAATTAGATTTGAATCAATTATCAATACTTCAAAAGATGTCAAATTCCGAAGCAATCAAAAAACTTGTAAAGAAATTTCCGAATCTCTTGTCTTTGATATCAAACGCCACGCCTTTGAAAGACTCAGATATCGATATAATCACAAAATACTGCAATAAATTGACGAAAATTAACGTCGATTTGAGTCAAATATCGGATACAAACAAAAAGATTTTCATCGAAAAGTTTAGCTCAGAATTGGTCTCAATTTGTGTTTTGTCTGATTCTCTCCAATTGATTGAGAAGTCGTTCCCCGAAATCCAAGAACTACACCATCCCTTCTCTCCCGCCTATGATTACTACATCTCATATTTAGCTGATCTTCGGTTTGAGAACCTGAAGAAAATCGGTTGTCGTCTGTTCACTAATCAGGCGTCGAGTCATGAAATAGTCAAAGGATGGCAACAATTCATTGAAAACCACAAAAGACTGACTCATTTGGATATTCACTTTCAAACCGGAGATCAAACCCTATTGACGCTAGTCTTCAAACATATCTCGCAATTAAATCAATTGATTTCTCTTCAGATAAGATCAATGAATCGTTTTGGTGAACAACTAACAAATGGTATCGAAGAAGTGGCAGACAATTGTCCAAATTTAATGTCATTATCAATAAACATATGCATCGATTCTACTGAAGTGATGTCTGTAATGACTGAAGTGAAACGATTCCGACGATTGAAAAGACTTGAAATGTATTTGAAATACGATAACAATTCTATGACTTTGAAGAAACTTTTCAATGATTTTAAGTTATTAACACATCTTTCGTTACGTCTCTATTCGCGACAATATATCAAAAGTCAATTCTTCGAAGACATCGACATTTTATTACCAAATCTTCAGAGACTTCGACAAAATTATTCGCCGATCAAAGCAAAGGAAGAGACGGCACACACTCTGAGCCGACTGTCAAGACTGGAATCGTTGTCATTAAGTGTCGATAATGAGTCGATTCGTGATTTAATTGAGACTAAAGTAATGAAAAACTGCCGAAAAATCAAATCAATTGATATACAAATTGAAGTGTTTTAACAATTATAAAGAGTAGTGAAATTTAATTCAAATTCAATGAAAAACAAATTTTTTGATATTCTATTATTTAATTTAATCTTTTAAAATAATATCAAATTGATCATGGTTAAATTATGCTTAAATACTTTCTATAACATTTTGAAAACTTTTTATCTATTTTTGAAAATAAGATAAAACTGAGTATTGATTCTGTGTTGAGAATGAATGGCAGAACTTAGAGGGCAGTCATCTTTCACTAGAAATGAAATACGGATTAACAGTATTTGTTATTTGATTAGAGATACGGAAAACAATCCCAAAGTGTTGCGAAAATCTGAGGACTATAACCTCATAGTCTGATCCAATTCTGATGCGAAAACGACTCGAGAAGGGAACGGATCAATGAAATTGAAAGTGTGAGCAAAATATAATAGTTTTCTCAAATCTAAGAGAAAGTGTCGAATAAAAAAAATTCTTGAATTTCTTCGATAAGAAGGTTAGACCACAAGAAGTCTTTCCTCAAATTCTATCGGCTTTTATTTCACACAATATATTACTGGCCTTTCAGTTGATATTCTGTCCACAATTCAGGACAAGTGTAAGAACAGTGACTGAAGAAAATCGCATTGAATTATAGCCACAGAAAAGTTGTTTCAATGATATCTTTCGTCAAAAATTTTATAGAAATATAGATTTAATAGAAAAATATTTTTTCTCTCGACTCTTATCATCGGTTTTCGTTTCAAAATTACAAAATAACTGAAGACTTGAATAATTGATAAGAAAATTAGTGAAAATATTTTTATTGAATTGAATTAAAAATAAATAATTTCTATTGAATTATCATTTTATTTAATAATTTTTAGATTTCGCGGACTTTTGAAATTCGAAAGAAAAGATTAGTGGTGGCAGTTCATTTTGAACTTGATCACTCTTTGAGGGTTTGATCCACAAATTCTGATAAGGTATTCCATAATATCTTGGAAATCACTTTGAATATGAGGGTTCCGGTGGTGATCACAAATGATTCTAAAATAACTAAGATTTGGGAACCGATACAAACATTCGAATAATTTTTGGCCGAAAAATCTAAAATTTGTGACAAAATATCTCAACGATTGTGATCTTGGTATCACTTTGAAGGTTTTGTATAAACATGTTTCGCATCTGAGCTCCTTTTCATTGTCTTCGCACTGAATGCTATCCCACGGAAAGTATTGAAATTTTCTGATATTGAGAAACATACCAATGATTTGCTTGAAATAATTTGGATTCATTCTTGTTTTCAATATTGAGACACTCCGGGCCCTCTCAAAGACAACAACATTTGTCAACTTTTTGAAGTCAACGAATTGAGAATAACCTATCTTGAGATCAGTTAGCTGGTTTTGGTTCTTGGCCATTTCTTGCATCAGAGTTGTGCTCATTTCATGACATCTGAACCAAAAGCTCTTCAAATTCAATGAAGTGATTATCGATTGTATCGTCTCTTTTGTAACGCGATATTGACTCAAACGAAGGACTCGTAACTCAGATAAGTTTGCGATCACATGATTTGAAATGGTTTGAGGCATTGGGTGGTAATATGCTTCGAGGCAAATGAAGTTAACTGAAGGGTTGAATTCTTCGAACAGTTCCTCCAAATTAAGGCATATATCGTTTTCTACCCTAACTTTGACTACATTTTCAAACAAACGAATTAAAGTCAAGATTTCATTGTCTGCACAAAACAGAGTGTCGTACGTAACAAAGATTTGCAGATCAATCGGTTTCTTTGAAAAAGTCTTCATCTGATCGCTAATCAATTCACCGAATGATTCTCTCCGACACCTGACTAATGATAAGCGCTTCAGGTTTTTGATGTTTTCGTTGAAAACCCGGATAATTGTTTCGTTGATATAACAGTCCTTCAAAACCAGAGAATCAATTCGATGGCATTGACTGGCAATTGACTTAAAGATCTTCAGTTTCTTTAGTATCTCTTTGTTTTTGTCTTTTACTGTCCAACAAACAGATCCGTCAAATTTCAGGCATTTTCTCTTTTTGAGTGACTCTTCAATACATTCGTCAAACTGTTGACAAACTCTTCGCAATCGGAACCGCTCTCTGAGACTCAAATAATTGAAGACTAGAATCAGTGTGTCGTCACACAACACATAAGTTGATCCGTCAATCACTTCCGGGTCTTTTCTCTTCGCACAACAGTTACCCATCAATTGATATTATTTTAATTCTTATCTTTTTGTGACTTTAATAACCGTTTGATATATTTTAAATTTGTTTAAAAGTCTAACAATGATCATGGTCAAATTCAAAAATATCAACAATACATCAAAACATTTTGTCTATTTATGAAAATATGATTAAACTGAGTATTGATTTTGTTCTGAGAATAAATGGCAGATCTTGGAAAGCAGTCATCTTTCACTAGAAATAAGATACGGATTATCAGTATTTGTTATTTGATTAGAGATACGGAAAACAATCCCAAAGTGTTGCGAAAATCAGAGGACTATTACCTCTTAGTCTGAGATTCAATTCTGATGCGAAAACGGCTCGAGAAGGGAACGGATCAATGAAACTGAAAGTGTGAGCAAAATATAATAGTTTTCTCAAATCTTAGAGAAAGAGTCGAATAAAAAAATTCTTGAATTTCTTCGATAAGAAGGTTAGACCACAAGAAGTGTTGCCTCAAATTCTATCGCCTTTTATTTCACACAATATTTTACTGGCCTTTCAGTTGATATTCTGTCCACAATTCAGGTCAAGTGTAAGAACAGTGACTGAAGAAAATCCCATTGAATTATAGCCACAGAAAAGTTGTTTCAATGATATCTTTTTCGTCAAAAATTTTATAGAAATATAGATTTAATAGAAAAATATTTTTTCTCTCGACTCTTATCATCGGTTTTCGTTTCAAAATAACAAAATAACTGAAGACTGTGAGCCCTCAGGGCATACATCTCTTGACAGACTTTTTCCACTATCGACTCAAACATTAATTTCAACGAATATTTCATAAGTTTGTTGAAAAAGTCTATTTAAAACATTTTCTTCAAGCCTTTAAGTTCACCAAGATAAATAACCTAGTTAAAAATAGATTTGAAATGAACAGAGACGTGAGTTTTACCTTGTTCAATTCTTAAATTTAATCTTTTCAAGTTTAATGGTATTCTTAAAGCACAATATAAATCAGTTTAAGGCCACACAAAGAATATGTGACAAACAGTTTCACAGATTTTTTACTTTTCTTATATCGCTATACAAAACACATAAAGCGTAACAAATCATATAATTTCGTCTTTAGTTTAGTCGACTTCTGCGCCTTTTGTGTTATGTATAGCCATATCTCACTTATAAACAATTTTTTAAATATCTCTTAAAAACATTTTTCTCAGTTTTTTTTGTGCCGTAAATACAATTAAATTCCGATTAAAATTATGTTTGAAATCAAATTAATACAAATATATATATTATATTATAATAGATTATAATTGATTTGATGATAATTAGTGTAAATATCAAGAATTTTCATATAATTCCGGAACAATTGCATAAAATATTTGGAATTTATTTTACAATATTTTACTATAAATAAGAATAAAATTGTTTTTCAATTATCATCTCTTTTTGTGTCCAAATTTAACCGGATTGTATACATTTAGAATGAAGATAGATCACTTTCATTATTGATAAATATAATCTTGAACATTTTTCATCTTTTCATTAAAATAATTAATTAATTTGTGCCGTAGTTTAACAGTTGTTTAGATATTCTGTGCATTTATTTTGGTCACAAAAATATACACAACTTTTTGATAGACTTTTTTCAAATTCAGTTTTGATTTAATAACAAATCTTCTGATAAATAGTATTAAAAACATTTCATTTACTTTACATTAAAATTCATTTAATAATTATTTCGATATTAAAGTAAATATTAATTATATTTTAATATTTTATTTGATTTTTGGAAAACATTTGAGTTTAGGCCTCGATTATTGGGATAAATTATGTACATGGTAAACTAGCTTGGTTTCCACTATTAGCACAAGTATTTACAGAATTGATTTCTCATACCTTTCCCAACGAAAAGCTGGAAATTCATTAAAATTTTATACAATTTTTTGTATTCAGTTTCAGAAAAAACATTTCAATTCTGAGAAAAAAAGTAATATTTTTTTCATTGAAAAATAAATGTATATATTCTTGGAATTGATTTCAAAACTATATGTTCGAGGAATTGGAAATTCAATTTGGGATAAAAGTATTTTCTCTATATTTTTGTTGTTTTAAATGACTTTTATTTTGCTTTAGTTTTGCTTTACTCGACATTTATCTTATGATCTAAACATCAAATCGATTGAGAAATTCAACGGATTTTTGATCTTAAAAGCCTGGGATGTATTGATGTGTGTCTGTGCTCTGAACACATCCCACTCTTCACATTAAATAAGTGAGGAATAGACTCAACATTTCTCAAGAGATAAGTATTAGAAAAACTAAAATCAAAATCAAATTATTCTATAATTTCTATAAATTGATAGAAATCTTTAAAATTCGTTTTCAAAGACTAATTGATTTTCAAAAGTTTTAAATTACAAATCAATTCGAGAAAAAGTATTCCCAAAAAAATAAATGAATTTCTAAAAAATTTATTTGAAATTCAAAACTAAGGACCAAATGTTTAGCCATTAATTGACATCAATCGGAAAACTGCTTAACGTTATCAAAAGTATCCAATTTATACCACTTTATTGTCAACTTATGTAACTCTAATTGGTTTACGAGTATTTCTGTGGCACCGATGGGTAGGTTGTGCTCAAAGCCCTTCTGTTTCTCCCAAATCGAGACCAGTAGTGATCGCCCGTAGATCATAGCGGCGTCGTATTTGAGGGTTTGCTTATACTGAGGGCTGCACTCGTTGGCCACGACTCTAGTCTTGCGTTTGTGGAGGTGTCGTCCCTTATCGCACAGGTATACCTTCACGTATGTGTCTATAGAATAGATAAATATTAATGAATTTTTTGCTAATGAAGAAAAATGATCTAGGTCTAAAAATAACCCATTGACGTTCGTGTAATCCAATTATATTTTTGGAATAATAGTAATTAGGGTTTGATTTGGAAAAATGATATTTTCACGAACACGGAGATTAAAAATAGAAAACCAGACCTTGATGCTAATTAATTAAAGATTAAACCTTAAGGATTAATGTACTGTCTATTGCACTCTCACTCGAATTATTCATTCAAAGGGATAATTGAGTTAAGACTCAGAATATTCTCGTAATTCCGATCACTTGTTATGCAATGCGTTTCTGATATAATTGAATGAAATTCTGTGCGAAATCCACTCTAAGGCTGAGCTGAAAATTGAATGTCTTGTATAAATAAATACCTGGGGGCTGATTGCTGATGCCCAGGGGAAGGCCACGGGCGCAGATCACTTCAATTTCGAGCAGACCTTTAGTCATAATAAATCCTAATTTAATTTCTCCGCAATTCTTATCAATCAATTGATTCATATCGGGGTCGTTGAGGAGATCAGAGGCCGAGCCCACAGAATCGCTCCGACTGTTTGTTGTGTTGTCCGACTTGAGTGATATACTTCGCTTGAGCTTCGCCTGAGCCAACGCCGAGGAACTCTTGCGCCGCGTCCGGGGGTCGTATTGAGGGGCCAACAGTTCCTTCACTGAGGGGTCCATTGGATTCAGTTCTGTCACAGAATGTCTGGTATTCAGTCGAAGACTGGAACCCCTTTTGGTGTTGAGCATCATCTCATCCATCGAACGGCGGCCACCGCTTGAGGCCAGGGATGTCTTCGACGGCTGCTGTGATAGCGGTTCGTAACAAATACTGCTTCGGTTGGAGTTGCGACGACTGCCCGGCATTGAACGCGAACCGTTCATTAGGATGTCGTCCCCTTTGATAGCTGCGAATAGGTTAGAGTAAGTTAAGTGATCTAGGTTAAGTAGAAAAGGGACAGACCTATATACTCCATTGAATTGGCTTTAATGAAATTGGCGTTTGGGGCCAATAGAGGCCACCAATCGATGTGATGAAGAATAGCACTTCTTAATGGTATGACAGTAGTGGCCAATGGCTTGGGCTGTGACACAGAATTGGGACAGTTTTCCCAAATGCTTATCTCTAATGCCATTTCTGCGACCTTTTAATTGAGAGCCAAAGACATTGAGAGAGGATTTGAAACAATCAATGGATCGATAAGTTTATAGACATTAAACACATCATTATCTCTGGTCTGAAAACTATAGGATTACCGTTTGTGAGGATTAAATAGTTTAGAAAACTTTTCCACTAATTCTAAACCTAGCTAGTTTACAGTGTTGCTAGTGGCAACGTACTAACGAAGTTTAAAGTTCTATAATTAATTATATATTTTGTTTTCAACTCAAAAAATCCATTAAATTTTGATAAATGGTTTCAAAAGAGAGGGACAAACCTTATCGATGGGAAACTGTGCGAAAATCATAGTCTCGTTCCACTCCAGCGTAAGACTGGGCTCTGTTTTACATATTTTGAATCCTCTGTTGACAAGAATATAGAGTTTTTTTAGAAAAATCAAAATTATATGAAAAGCTTTATAGATATTAATGTATATAATCTTTGAGTTTGTATTACATCTAATTATATTCTAAGCAAACATATCATAACATATATAACAGCATCACGTCATACGACACATAACTCCTGTCCTGTTATTAGTTTTACAATTAAGGGCTCATTATATTGTCAAACAAAAAATGTTATGAAAATAAGTTATTCAGTTGTTTTCCTCTATATTTACGTTTCATTAATATTATTATTAATGTAATGAAAAAAAGTACTGAAAAAAATTACTCTATGAAAGGGATGACTCACTTTCTCAAAATCATAGCCTTTTCAAAGAACAGTCACAACATAATAATAATTAGTATTTCAATGAAGTCATGCCCTTTTGTATGGAGAGGGAGAGGAGAGAGAGTACTACACGAAAATGTTAAGAATATTCTCATTATTTGCTATAATTTTTTTAAGTCTCTAATATTCTGTACTTTTTTCATATGAATAGCATTCAATGCAAACCTCATTAAACTCAATGAATGGATTTGAATAGATTATGGCTTTTAATTGGATTTTTTTCCTTGATTAAAATCATAAGGGTACTTTTGAAATTAGTTTTTTCCATTCATGAATTCAGCTAGATAATTAATAGCTTAAATATTGGCTTTTTATCAATCAGATTTTTTCCTAGCCAGTTAAAATTCATCATGATTATTTTCATTGTTAATCATAAGGCTTTCCCCTTATAACTAGTGATTAGGGAACAGAATAAATGAAGTAAACCCCTAATGAAGTCTATAATGAATGCAAACTAATATTTTTTGCACTCATTTTATGCAAAAATGCTTTCATTATTAAAAACTGAATATTTTTTTTCACTCGTTATTAATGAAAATATTTCGCAATTAATACAAAGTTTTTGAACAAAATTCAGTCAAATAATGAGTAGAAAAAAATGATTGAAATACTGACTAATGAACAAAAAAATCGTTAACTCATTAAAACATGAAATGATTGAAACACTTTATAACAGGTTTTCAAAACGCTATGACTTTTACATTATTTTTATTGAAAAATAATTATGTTTTTAAATGGACTGAGACTTCAAACGAGTGCTGAGTGAGGAAAGGGCTCAAAATACTTACAATTCAGGCAATATATGCAACTGTGCATAAGAGGCATATTTAAGTCCGACCACACGTTTGGCGCAAATGATGCCAATAGTGAGCTGTTTGTGGTCAGTCTCGAGCGAACACTGGAGCAGTATTTCCCCCTGTTTTGGGTTATCCTGTTGTGGATTAAGCATCGACTCAGGCGTACGGGGAAGTCGTCTACGGCTGGCGGCGCCGCCACTCTGTCCGCTCAGGTCTATCGATGCCTGGCTTAACATTTGGCTGAGACGTCGCCTCTGGTGTACGAAATGGCCATTTGTTTCGCTGTGAGAATAATCAGATGACAACAAGAATTAGAAAACAATAATTAGTTTTCGGATTTTTTATGGTATTAAATGCTATTCTCATAAAATACTAATAAATTAGTTGCAGTCCTGAGCTCTGAGTGTAGTTACTATCCATTCCCCTATTAATAGCGATAAATGCGATAAAAACCAATTCCTTATGACTTATGAGTAATGCCTTCGGATTCTGAGCTACGAATTGGGAGTCGAATATATAAAAACAGAGCAAAAGATTAACTTTAATTGTTTTCTCTGTTATTCTACTTATTCGACAGTAATTCAAAAGATTTCCTATTTTTTGGACACATTTTTTTCAAATCAGTTATTGTTTCGACTCATTTGACAGCTCCGGGAGTCTCTTGAAAACAGTTGATAATTGTTTTGTTTGAAATAGACTTCAAATACTGACTTAAGTTTCAATTGTTTTCCGATATTTGAAAACAAAATTCAATGAAAACTGTTTTCAATTTATTTTTTTCGATTCAATTTATTTCTACTATTTTTAGGTCAAAACTTAAACATCAAATCAAAACCAAAAAACAAGTGACAAAAAAAGGACAGACCTCTTGATCATAGACTCGGTGATGAGCTCTGCGGTGTCGGACGAGCTCTCTATGATATGGCAGACCTGTTCGTAGCTGCAGTTGACCAGTGATTTGCCGTCCCATTCGAGTATCCTATCGCCCGGTTTGAGGGCCATCTTGTCTGCGGGCCCTCCCGGTTGAGTCCAGGCCACGTAGGCGTACAGATTTCCATCTTGCTCATTCATTTTGCCACCGATGACACTGAGACCGAAGCCCCGGGTCCTGTTGCTCCGGTCGTTCTCATCCCTGTGCAGTATTACCCGTTCGAACTGAGTGACCGAATTGCGCACATTCCTGGAGTCGACGTCATCGATAACTATGCGAATGTTCTCCCCCTCCGGTGCCGACGCCCTCCGGGGCTGATCCATAGGCAGATCCAGGGAATGGGAAGAGCTCTTCCTGGAGTGGGGCAGGTCTAGCATCGAACGGGACGGCTCTACCGGTATCTTCGGCAGTGCCCTTCCTGCCGACCCTCTCCTCGCGAAGCAGTCTTTGAGCGTCAGGTGATTGGTGTCGACCACATCCACCAGAACTGATGGTATCGATCGCCTCTGAGTCTGGAGGTGGGGATAAGTGGGCAGACCTAACATGTCTGAGTCGGCCGACTCACGAGGGGAACGGGAGTACTCCGAAGACGGGGTGAGACTCTCTGGCGGTGGACTGAATCTGATTTTCAAAAAAACAAAAACAATTGAGTATTGAAATCGATATTAAAACAGTGGGTCAGACCTCATGTCGGATACGTCAGAGCTTTCGGAACTCTTTCGGGTCTGATATCCGTTATTTCGGGCGTAAATCATGGCGTCGGATGAGATGTGCCTCAGATGTGGATCAGTGTTGGCCACCAACTGATTGGCCGAAATACTGTTGTTGTGGTTATTATTATTGATGTTATTATTGCTCTGAACTGTGAGGTCGTCCTCATTAGTAAGTGACCTCTTCTGGCGGTGCATTTTCGAACGCCTTGACCTCTGCCGGCGATGTTGTCCACCGCCGACGCCACCGGACGTCCTGTTGAGGCTATCGCTGACGTCTTCGTTGGATGAGTCGGAGGCCGAGGCGGAGAAGGATTTGGTTCGGAACTCGTCCCGAGACTTGAACCCGGAATCGCTGGCCGGCAGGTGAACCACTTGTGCCGAATCGTTGGACGAGCGGCGGCTGTCGTTGAGGGCGTCCGACGAGGCGTACCGTTCCGGCGGAGAACATGGACGGGACCGGGTTCTGCGTAAATGGTCTGTCGTCTTGAAGACCAGCTGCGAGTTGGGGTTCGTCTCGAGGGAGTGCTGTCGGGGCTGATCGGTAAGGGATGGACGTCGCTAAGTAAGTTGAGCAAGATAAGTTTTCTATTTTGGGAAAAGGGTTTGGACCTATTTTACTGACCGGTGATATCGTAGTCATGTTTGAGCCACTCTTGGATAGGTTGAGCCCTCGGGTGGAGTCACCCGAACCGAACCGGTGCTGAAAATAATAATTGTTTTAATAATTTATGAATACTTTTGAAGTATTTATTTTACTATTGAATTGAAAAACAAATTGTTTAACAAAATTAATATCAAACGAAACGCTCGAATGAATTCAATTTCAATTACTCTACAAAATGTCTGTAAACTAAGTCTTTTGAAAAATGTATTTATTTTCGACAAAAAGGGACTGACATTAGGGACAGACATACCATTCTGTTGAATGAGGGAACCCTTTTCATGGCCAACGGCTCGACGACGCCAGTGCTTGGGATCAGATGACTGCCCCTTCGTCTGCAGAAACTGCACATCCAGTACTAGAAAGCAATTAATCAAGGTTAATCCAATTCTGTTCAATTACAAGCAAGATAATCTTAAAAGTCCTGAAATTATAATTAATTTGAAAGCTCCAGCTCATTTATAATTAATCTTATAGATTTCCATTAGATAATTAAACCAAGTTCAATTAAAGTAGAATTTGATCTTGTTCTTTTTTTGTTCAATCATTAGAGTAGTCGATTAACAAAACTTTCAGCTCTTCAGCCGTTCGTATCGTTAATTGAAACCCCATTTGGGGACTGACTTTGATATAGAGGTCAGAAGTCTAGACACCATTACCTTTGATTCGTCTCGCGATGAATAAGAGGAACAGTCGTCGCACACGAACTGATGGCAGTTGGAACAGGTGTGGAAGTTCTCCTCTTCCTCGATCAGTTTCCTGCAGATACGGCAGTTGCCCATCGATTTGTTTGGCGACTGGTCCTCAACCGGCAGTATTATCTCGTTGGGCTTCATCCTGCAACAATATATTTTGTTTTAAACATGATCATTAATCACACACGTGTATGACTGTCTGACTGTGCTAGCTCATTTGAATTTTGTTTTAAAAATAAGCCAAGAATTTAATTAAATAAAATTTCCACAAGATTTCCATTTTTGAAAGAAAAACAAGTTAACCATGTCTAATTTCACTCTATAATATTTTGCTTTGAATAAAAACATGGAATTATCTTGGTTGTATTTACCATATTGTTTGAAAAGATGATTATATTTATACAAATGATTAAAATGAAATTCTTATGAATGAAATCCATTTGAAATGAGTTGTAGCCAACCCTCTGATAAAAAATAGCTTGGTATTAAAATTATGAATTTAATTCAAACATAATTATCTTGATATTTTACGAATGAATAAATAGAATTGAGTATAATAATCTTGTTTATTCAAAAAGTTTTCCAAAAATATCTAATTTGAATGAAAAAAATACCCAGAATTCCCTGAACTGGAAATTCAAGTGAATGTAAAGAATATTCTTTAGATTATAGAATAATAATACGAAGGAATGGATTCCGAAAAATAAATTCAATGTATTATTAAATTGAAAAATATGTAAATATTTTATTATATTTATTAATATCATAAGAAAGTCATTGAAATGTTTGAAGAAAAAAAAATTTCATTAAAAAAATATTTTGATTTATAATACCAGAAGAGTAATAATATTCAAAAAAATAGTACTAATTTTGATTTGATTCCGGGCCCACACAAATCCAGAGTCATTTTTCTAGAGCCAAAAACCAAGAAAAATATGTAATAATTTTTGGATTCAGTCAAAACATATTAAAAATTCCCAAATAAGTCGGGTTTAAGTAATTCATATATACGTATAATATGTCTATACGAGTCTATAGGAGTCTATAGAAGACAAGTTATATATAAAAACTTTTTCTTATATGAAATTCAATTCAAGTAAAGGATATATTTTTCTGTTAAGACTCTTATTCTGTGCTAAAAGTATTTTCATTTTGAGTCACTTTTTCGCACAAATTTTTATTCAGTATTATGTCTGATATCTGATGTCTGACACCATTTGCGTCAAAATGAATGGACCCATAGCTCTGGTATATTACGTTATGTCTGTCCACTACATAATAGACCAGACATTCAAATAGCTATTCAGAGCAATAAAAATACAATAAATTTCATTTTTATAAGCGATTCATCATTTTATGACTTTGTCTAAAGACTGAGTAAGTAAAGGATAGGGGTTTTGAAATCTAACCTTGGTCACTATTTCAAAACAAGAAGCATTATTGAGTGAAAAATGACTTAAATTCAGGTAATAATAGATTTTCATTAAAAAAAACTTTTGAGAAGTTTTTTATATTCAACGGAAAACATAATCATATTTCATATGTTGTGTATACTTCTCCTAAATGCCAAACACCCGGGTATTCACGTAAATCATCAAAAATATAGCAGAAATGTTGGCAACACTTTTGTTACACAAAATAATAAAAAAATACGTAAAGGGTTTTCATTAGAGGAACACTCTTTTCATTCATCGATTTTCAATAGAAGTATTTTAATCTTGGAAACAATGGAAACATTGATTATTCATTTCTCTCTCCCAAACATAGGATATGTGAGGAATTCCTCACTTTTTCTAAGGAACTCTATTTTCATGTATTTTTGTACTTAGAGTACAATTTTTACATCACTATTGAAATGTTTTTGAAAAATGTTTTAATCTTTTTTTCGTTTCTCTGCCATTCATTTGTCTCTTCAATAAAACACAAAATCGGGGACTCATTTGATCATCAATTTAAAGGACAGACGTCTAAAGATGAGTGTCTCCCGAGTGTTGAACGACATGTATTAGTCGTCTTTTATTTTGTAATGAAATACAAAACTTAATGTTAAAAGCAATTGAATGTTAGCTCTAATAAAGTTAGTGTTAATGGAAAATAAGAGTTGGAGTAAAGTATGAAAAAAATGAGTACCAGTGCTGAGCTTTTGAGGGGAAAAGGAGACAACACTCACTCTTTTTCTTCGGTATATGAGTTTAGTGACTCATCTGATGATGGCTTCAACTAATTGTCAATAACTAAAAGTCTGAGCGAATCAAAGCAATCAGAAAAATACATTGATTTAGAGATGACTGTCCTCCACGTTCTTTAACAGAATTATGACCAAGATCATTATCAGATACAGAAAATTAAATTAAGTTTCTCCTATAAACCAGATAAGATTTCATTTATCAAAAACTTTTAATTTGAAAATATTTTGTTAAATCCCAGAAATTTTATTATCTGTTTAATTGAATTTTCTAATACATCTACCTTGCTCATCTTTTTAATATAAGAACAAAAAACATATGGATATCAATTGAGTTGTAATTTTGAGTTAAATTTGATTAAATTTTTGTCTTAAAGTCTGAATTACCGAAAAATTTCGTCTGATTTCAGTAATGAAGACAAAAATCATTTCAATTGTTTTGGTTTTGTTTGTCTTCTATGAGAATGGTTAGTGAATTAGTTGATAAACAAAATAACCTAGGAATAACATAGCAAACAATAAATAACCTTGTTATTAATTTATTTCAGTGGATCTGAAGACGTTCACTCAGGTGGTTCCGGAAATACGCCGGGTCTACGCAATAGGATGGAAGGATTTACCGTTTCCAACGGATTTCAAACAAATGGAGGTTATATGTAATAAGTGAGTAACCAAAGTCACTACTGGGCCTATAATATTCAAAATGAAAATATTTTCAAACGAGCAAGTTTTGTGACAGCAGTAGCCGATGTTGAACTTGCGGGTGACATCGCAAGCTATTACCCGAATCAAAAGTTTAGGGAAAGTTTTCGCAGAGAAATCCTCGAATTAGTTAAAGCGGGAGTGCCAAGCAAGATTTGCAGAATGATCCAAGATAAAGACAAAGAGATCCTTGGCATTCTCAAGGATATAAACAGTAAGGCAGACAAACTGATTCCCTTTCGGGATAATTTTGCCAAGGTCAACGCCGAAGCGGCCAAACCGGACACGAAAGTGACTATCGGTCAATATAGCTGGTGAGTAATCAAGGTGTCACTGAAGAATTTACTTTACCTAACTACGATTGTAATTAAAAAACCTAGCTGGATTAAAAATTGGAGGGATGATAAGGCCAATGTTTACGACGGGAAAACCAAAGAAGTGGTCAAGGAGCATTTATCTGTTTTCTCGTTTCTGCTCAGAAATTTCAAGCCAGATGAGAAATGTCCTTGGCCAGATCGAAAGGCTAAGCCAGAAGAGATCAAGAATCTGGAATTGAATTACTTGAAGGCCGCCTCCAATATTCTGGTCAAAACCAATACAACAAAAACTAACTAATTATCTCTTTATTTGAAAAAATTTTTGAAAAATTGAAATAAAGTTATTTTCTGAGAATTCTTTTGATTTTTTACACTTAAAATATAATCTATTTAATGAATTTTGTTTATTAATTGAACATGATCATTGATCATAGATTATTTTCTTTCGTTAATTCAAGAATAAGTGGAATCACAATATACTTAATCTACCTTGATCATCTATGAGATGAAAACATCAGGGTCTTAATTTATTAAATGAGTAGTCACTCTGAGTTCCAAACAAATACTTTTCAAACATTGAAAACATTTGTTATGTCTTAAAGTCTGAGAAAACTTTTCTTCTGATTTCAGTAATGAATACAAAATTATATATACTTGTAAGTTACCATGGTCATAAATTGTTAAATACATTCTAATTGAAAATCTTGGCTGGATAAAAACCTGGGTGAACGAGAAGGCCCGAAGAAGAAGAAAAGGAATTTGTCAAGGAACATTTAGATGTGTTCTTAATGCTACTCAAAAATTATAAGCCTGATGAAAAATGTCCCTGGCCAGTGGGCAAGCCCAAGCCATACGATCTCAAGAACATGGAAACAAAAAAAAACAAGAGCAAAAAAGACCTAAATTATCTAATTATCTATATTTTTGTAAAACATTTACAGTTTTTGAATAAAATTTATTTTTGAATTTTTTTTAAATATTTAATTCAATTTTCGCTCAATTTTCTAATCGCAAATGTATATTGGTTACACCTTGATCACCATCTAATAACTTGATTAATATATTAAACATACGGACAACAAATCCGGCGTTTATTGAGTTGTATTAAAAACGTTTTGTATTTATATCTGATTTACGGCTAATATTCGTCTAAATTCAGAAATGAATGCAAAAGTCTTTTCAATTGTTTTGGTTTTGTTTGGATTCTATTCAAATGGTTTG
>JAQIXV010000616.1:0-24672 GCA_034700625.1 Tectocepheus velatus
ACAGCAAATGTTTGGTGAGGACCGCCCGTTGCTCTTTCAATGAAACTCTAAGAAATGATGAACTCTCTCTCTCTCTCTCTCTCTCTCTCTCTCTCTCTCTCTCTCCCCTCCCTCTCTCTCTCCCCTTAATAATAAAAAATTTGAATATTTGTTAACAGTTCAGTTGGACTGCAATCGTATACTTTTCTGTCGCCAATCTATACTTCAATCTAATATACATAGATTTGGATCAATACCTGCGCTCCTATTGGTTGGGCCTTCGCCTGTCAGACACGGGCAGAACGGGTGCCATAATTCTGGGAACTGTCGAAACAATTCTGTACTACTTATCGACATTCTGTCCGACGCTATTCTGTTCGATGTATTACACATTCCTATGCTCTCTGACTGCGAGACTGTTCAGTGAGTTCAACACATGGATGTCCGCACAGCACAGGATATCGACTGCAAGACAGGCCATACATATCAGGCGAGTTCACAACCAGTTATGCGCTTTGGCCGAACGGGTGGACAATGTGTTGTCACTGATCTCATTCTGTTTTTACCTGATGATTGTCACAGATTTGAGCAAGTACGTCTACTTTCTAATAACCAAGTATCTTTTGATATCGAAGGAGCAGAACATAACCGAACCCCTATTTGTGTTGACACGAGTGGTTCACTTGCTTTGGCTGTTCTTCTGGATATCCATTAATGCCTCGAAAATAGGCGAAGTGGGCCCCAAATCCCTTTCTATTATCCATGAGCTGACCACTCGATCAGCGGAACAGCTCTTCAATTATCAACAGACGAAAAGTCTTAACAATAATTATAATTATTATCAGTTTTTCGATCGACACTTGAGTTACGAGTCTTTGCTTTTGATTATTAAACTAAACGAAAGGCACGTCTTCTTCACTGTTTGGAAGATATTCCCCATAACTAAAGCCTTTATTCTGACAATATTGGGGGCAGTCCTCACTTATACAATAATTCTGCTTCAGTTGACGCCATGGGTTCAGAATATTTAAGAAGAGAGTCTGAAAACTTCAAATTAAAATCAAATTACTCATGCAATTAGTCTTTCGCTGATTTTTAATTAAATGGAAATTTTTGTAACATTTGTTTCATCAGTTTTTTCCAGAAAAAAAGATTCTGTTTTTTTGTTATTATTGTCTGAAAAATAAAGCATTAATTAGTTTTTGATTAAACGGAAAAAAATCTATTCAACACTCAATTTATTCGAGTGTTTTTGTTATCAAGCAATTAGTATATGAAGTGAAAAAAAATTAATTCAAGTAATTATTCAATTGAAACGTGTGTTGAGCTCTGGAAGGGCTGTCTACACGTTTTATCTGAAGGGTTGGTTATATACACCCGCCTACTGGTGCTCATCACTGGGAACTACATAAAGATTATTGTATTTTTCGTTCGCTTTTCTCCCAATAATTATTAATGACGTGAATATCGAGTGAACTGTTGGTCCCTTTCATGAGAAGGGAATGGGGGCCAGAATTCGTGACAAATTAGATTAACACAACTTTTTGTGATATAATTTAATAAGAATTTATTCTCCGAAAAAAATTACTCTCGTTAATTGATCTAATCAAATATTGATCAAGGAAATTTGCTTGATCAAGAACAATTTACTTTTATTTGTTTTTATTTATTAATCTATTATTTATTATTCATTAATCGACTTTCGAGTGAAAACTTTCAATTTTCTTAACGTTTGTTGAATTGAATCAATAAATAAGTTATTTGTTGAGAAAGTTCTTCAATAGAGAGACACAAAACACTAGTAATTGTCTGAAGTTTTGCGGACCAGTAGTTAATCCAATGACAGAAGTTTTTAGATTCATTGCTTCACTGAACAGTATTACACCAAATAAACTGACGGATCAGTTGTGAAACTAATACCTCTCCCTCTGAAGGGAAACCTATTCTTATATTCTTGATGTCAGAGAATCGTTTGAACAGAATGTGATATTATTCCTAGTGTTTAATCTTTCTCAATTTTCTCCTGGATAAGGAAACCGGATCATTTGTCATTCAAATTGAGTATTGATTTCGCATGAAATGTAAACTTTACTCGATTATAATGATCGAGTAAATCTATCTGAAAATCAATTTAACTATTCTTTGATTTGTTTTGAAAATAAAATAAAAAGTAAAAAAAGTTTTTCAATGCTTTATAACAATTTAAAAGACATTTGTTTTCGCCTCCCAATCATTAGTCCGTCCCTTTAGTGGAACACATTCTCCGATCATTATATCGGAAGATGATTCGCCTTTCCATTAGTTTGTTATCTCTTTTTCATTGAAGAGCACAGCCTCTCAATACCACTGATATTCATATGAATCTCTAGTTTTGTGATACAATTTATTATTTGCTTTTTCCTCAGCTATTCATTGAGTCAAATAATCCATTGAATAATTCAGATGTGTGTCCAATGGACGGGCTGTTCAAGTATATCGATAAAAGTATAGGCGAAACAAAAATGCATTTATTCCTTTGCCTTCTTATTATCAATAATGTATGAACTCGAGTACAATAACCGGAGTTATTATGCATTGAATATCAGTTCTCATATATCCTCAGATTATTTTCTCTTTGCATTGAAATTGTATTTTATTCCCTATTCTTAACCCAAATAACTGTAAAAACAAATTGTTATCAAAATTTTATGCACACAATATGTATTTAATGGGACAACCACTTAAGCAAATCAACTATCTTGGTCAATTGATTATATTCAAATAGCTTATAGCTGACCAGGTTTTAATCTTGAAATAAAGTGCTAGAGTGTTTTTATTTGTTATGGCAATATTTCATGTCATTCCTCATTCTGAGCGCTCACTCATCATTTTATAGTTTATTTTTATGTGTAATAAATATGAGATCGGATGTGATATCGACTCGTCTTTTGTTATATTAAATAAAACTTTTCTGACATTCGTATCGATTGAATGCAAACTTCTTGTTATACTTGAGTTCAAGTCTTAGACAAGAATTTCAGCGATACTTAAGTTTTTTTTGGTTTTGACTTTTCTTATGACTTATTTCATGTGATTTCAAATGAGAGACAGATTTCAAAGACGTCTTTGATTCTGAGCTAAAAATTTCTTTGACATTGATTTCATGTCTCATATTATTGAGTTATTGAGTTATGAAAAGCTTTTTTGTCAATTCATCCAATGTTTGGATTAAATTCTTGTTTTACTTTTATTTCACTTCAAATTGAATTCAATTAAAATATTAGAGAAAATTATTAATAAAAATCTGGTTTTATTGGGAATTTTTTTTCAAGATCAAACAAGATCTTGAAAGTTTCAAATAATCTAGTTCATATGGCATTTAATGACAAGCAAGTAAGTATTGGATTTCGAATTACAAATAAAATTTGACTTACTTAAAAATTTGCATCATGAAAAGTTTACCATATTAAACTAATTGACTCTTGGAAAGCACTCACAAAATTGTGCAGAATTTAAGCGTGGGTTGGAGATTAGCAAGTTAAATTCACCTATTCGAATCAAGATAAAATTACAAAGTGTTTCAAATTGAATCACTTTTCAAAAATTCAATTGAGTGGAAATGGATTCACTGAAATAAGATTAACCATGCATATTAATCACCCTGACGTACATCATTATGTATGTGTCTAGGAGAATTTTGACTTACAATTCGTGATTAATGAAATTCTCAGATAAAGAATTTGATCCTTTGATAAATTAGTTTCGCTCATTAATATTCTAAAGCTATGAGTGGAATGCCTGTTGCCGTTCCCCTCCTCTCGTCAGAGCCCATCCCACTGTTGGAAACAACTGAGAGAATAATTTCAAACTTGGTATTAGACTTAGTATTAATGCTTCTCATTAATGAAAATGAGATTTTAATTACAAAACTTATGTCAAAAACAGAGTTTATTAGCGAAAAAAAAAATTTGTTAACAAAAACTATCTTTTTATTTATGGGAACAGCTTTTGTTGAGAGGATTTATTTGCTCAAATTATTTGCTTAAATCCCTTCTGGTGTTGAAATTTTTAAAATTATATTAGCAAGAATAGTTTTTCAAATACTTATTTAGTAATTCTTGCGGAATATTCTTTTGAAATATGAATTTTTAAAAACAGAATAATATTTATATAAATATGTACTCAGAATATGAATGAAGTTTTCATTTGCCCTGAAATATGCTCTAGGCTTCAATAAACTGACGTTTTTATTATTCACATGAATTTTGTTTTGATGTTTGAGACAAATATTATTGAAAATCAAATAAAATATTTAAGTTTTTTCTCTCTTTTTCTCTGAGACTTATGGCAAGAAGTAAAGGACAGGAATTGCCAAACAATGTCTTCAAAAGTCATACTTTTCTGAAAATAATCTGAATTTTCATCTATTTTTTCATTCAGACAATAGGCTCCGAATCATTTTAGGAAAACAATTGACCAAATACTGGAATTGATTTGAGTTTTGTCTAATCCATTGAAAAAAGTTTTCTCTTAATAATGACTTTCATATGGAAATCAATAAAAAGTTTTTCTTTTAAATTGAATTATAGTCTCAAAAGTGAATAGTATTACGAAACCAATTCCGAGGACCAACTGTTTCACACCCGGAATAACACAATTGAAAGACTTTTTCCCTTTTCTTTTGAAAACAGTTTTTTTTAAAAAGTTATTCAAAAAATAATTGAATCAAAAGATAAGTCAAAAAATTTAAATAAATTTAAGGAAAAATAAAATATATTTTATGACTGAATTACTTCTCAGTTATACTTCAGATTCAGAAATAGATTTTTAATTTGATATCCGATTGCCTTTTGTTGTCAATGAAGTCGAGGAAATGGCAGAGAATCGGATCATATGCCGAATGAACTCCAAGAATGGGTATATAATACCCAGTGATGAATGAATAAATGAATTCTATTGGTTCTACCAAGCTCAAATAACGCGGAACTGGATTTGGTGAACTAGATTATCGATTCCCAAGCATTCTTCCTTTTTGAAGAATAGTATCAAGGTGAAATAGTTGATAGACTGTTCGTTTATTTGATTTATTGCAGGATTAGAAATAGATTTTTTTAGCCATACTTCCAATGATTTGAAGCGTAATATTTTTTTCTGAAAAAAAATCGCTAATAGTTTTGTTATTTGAACTGAAATTTTTATTTGAAAGCGAAAAATGAAAACACGTTTCACTTGTTTTCCGTAAAATACAATCAATTTTTATGATAAATATCTACTGTTTTTTCACTAACAGTAAGTAATGTATATAATAGACATAAATATATGATTTATTGATGAAATTCCAGGTTTTGTTTGGCGTTGTCTTCAAAAATGAGAATTTTATTTACAGAAGAAATCAATTGATTTATATAACGATATATTTTCTGTCAAATATTCAATCAATTTCTAAAATATAGTGTTTTTCAAACGTAACTCAATTTTTAATATATTGAGTGAAATATTTAAATGAAAAATGAATTTCAGAAAAAACTAACTAAAAATCAATGGATTTATAGACATTTTTATTCATGATTTTGAAGTTTTTCCACAGACTTGAGCGCAAGGTTTATGGTTGATGGGGGCGGTTAGCCTCGGGTCATGTGTCGAAATGATTGAACTCTGAGTCCAATTTGGTTTCAATCGTACTATTCATACGACTTCCGCGAAAAGTGGTATTCCTTTGAGTCTGTTGTAGTCGTCGGCGGCCACAGCAGCAGAAGCTGTGCAATGCGTTCATCAGATTCTGATTGAAGAGCAAATAAATCCATGGATTGACTGTTGAGTTGAGACTCGACAACAACATTAAAATCGTTACGATTTCGCCTAAAAACAAATCAACAAATAAATTGAAAAAATGTTATTTAAATTCAAATATATTTGTGTTTTTCGAGTGTTTTGCGTAAAACTTAATTAAAATTCATTGCGAGAATCTGTGTTTGATTTAACCAAGCTCTAATTTTTGCTTAATTAGATTTGTGAGATCTTGGTTAAGTTTGGTATTTTATTTCCATCCAGATTAATTATGGTTATCTGTATCATTTTTTCGAAAGTTTTTTTTCCTATTTTGTTTGTTTAGGTGTTTCAAGAAATAACCTTGCTTGTATAATAGAATAAATCATAGATAATATATACGAATGTATAAAATTCAATAAAATATTTATTTGTTTTTCTCTTTTTTTGCGAAAAAACTCTGAATTATTCCCAAAAGTAATTTGTCGTCAAATAAATTCATAATCTCTCTCTCCCTTAACATTTTTCTCTTGATCACAAAGACCCTGCTCTTATTGACCGCACTCTAGAGCTTCACATCAACGTTAATGTCAGGTCTGAGCCGTTTGTCAACAGAAATAAATGTAATGATTAAAACTTAAGGCTTAGAATCGGATTAAAACACATATAAATGTAATACAAGTTTTTCCGATCAATACTTGTCATCAAAAACATGTATTAAAGCGATTCCTAATTAATGTTAAGAAAAGTGTGAATTGTTTTACTCGTTTTCAGATGAGTTGGTTAGAAATTTTCAAATTTAATTGCTAGAGAATTAAGCGATCAATTTTTGTTATTCTTGCTCAATTTAAATTCATCCAATTAATTTTTCAATTTACATGATTTTCAACTTAACTTTTTAATTGAATTTTACCTGGCTTTACTGAAATTACGATTGTTATCGTATAAAATCTAGTTAATCTTGTTACCATTGAGCTTGGTAATATGGTAATGGACTGTATGCTAATCAAGATTTTTAATGCCAAGATTATTCTTTTTCATTGAACACTATATAACTGTTTTTTTTGAAGACAAAGAGATATAAGAATTTCATTAAACTAAAGGAAAGAATAAAATTAATGCAAATATTTGTGTCATTTTTTGACAAATATGAAGAAAATTGGGTATAATATCCGTATTTGATATTATTGTGAGACTCCTATCCGTGAGTGCTATTCATTTCTACAGTTATGAGTCGTATAATACCGATAATATAAAAACAAACGACTATTATATCTAATAAATTACTGACATTTGTCTCATTAAGTAAACACTTTGGGAGTTATACCCATTAGACGTCTTTCCACTAAAAAGCATAAAAACAGTTAAACATATTTTGTGATGAGAATAAAAAGACAATTTCAGTGTGGATTTGCTCTCAACTACTCCTGGAATGATGTCAATTGTGGTGTTCCATGTGATCATTAAATTAGCCTGATTATATTTTCATGAATAATTCAGAATCTCATGAATTTGATGTAAATTTTCAATTGAACGAAGAATTTGTTTGAAATTTTGTTTTGAATTTTTGTCACATAAATTAACTACTAATAAGTGTTTTGAAAGAAATTGTGATAAAAGCTGTAATAGCTATACTCCCGTCACTTTTTCTTTTGAAAATCGATTATTATTTTTGTTATAATAATTATAATTATTATAAAAATTCTGTCTTTTCTTTGTTTCGTAAAATAAATTTATTGAAAGTCAGTTTGAATTAAGTTTTAGGAAATTATTGCCTAATATTTCGTAAAATGTAAATTACCTTGGTAAAAATTATTCATCAGAATAGTTATTTAATTATAGAGATAATAGAGCTATGAAATGACTTCCTTTAAATCAAATTTCTTGTGTTTAAAACAAATCTTTTGAATATAATTATCTGATTATAAAATAATTAGGATTTGAGTTAAGACTTCAGTATATTTATGGATACATTTGTTAACAAAATCTAATTAAATTAAAACAGTATTAAAACTTAAAACCAGTATTGATAAAAATTTTATCAAGTTAAAATTGCGAAATTGATATTAAACTCAAATTAAGTTGTATAGGCTATTAAACAGTAAAGACATTTAGACTCTGAAAAACCTGGAGCTCTTCTCATAAGAGCTCAGAAATGAAGGTAAGATAAAATCAATTTGAAATTTGAATCAATAAATAAGTTTCCCTTCTCTTTGATAAGATTCAAACGAAATTGTGATATCATTTGAGAATTTTCGAGAGAGAGAGAGAGAGAGAGAGAGAGAGACCATTTAATGAGTTAAAGATAAGAAATTCTGTTATAAAATGTTTTTCTTAAAAGTTATCTAAAATTCTTAATGTAATGAAAAATAGATTTTTGTGATAAAACTAAAACCTTTTTCTCTAATTTTATTTTAAACTCAATATAAATAATAATCAAATGCCTACCCGTCCAGAAGGAAGTCTGCTGAGCTCCGGGGTACCAATAGGCCCAGACCTGGACACAGATGAAGGGACTGGAGCAGACGATATAACAGATGACCACGACAACAGTGACTTTGACAGTTTTGATCTTGGCCTTTGAAATTCGGTAAATTGAGTGACTCCTGGGGTGCAGAGCTGTATTTGTAGCCGCATATCTCTCTTCACAACTGTTTTGATCGCCGCTATCTATACTCTCTTGGTTTGGGTGCTGTCCTTCACTGGGTTTGGCGGACTTCAGCCAATTCTTCCGCATTTCAATGAAACTGATCTCCGGTTTGAGTGACTGTCGTTTGAGTCTAACGTTATTCCAGACCTCATAACAGATGTAGACATAGGTATAGGTTATTATGAGGAGCGGTATGAAGAAGACGGACACCGCATACCACGTGACGTAAATCCTTTCACCCCATGGCGGGGGAAAGGCTTTAAAAGTGGCCCAACAATCGTAGACTCCATCCATTCCAGGAATCTCTTGATAGCTGAAAATGAAGGCCTGGGGTGCGGAGCACAGGATCGATATGATCCAGGCAATTGTTATCATTAGCTTTGATTTACGTGAAGTCCACTGACAGTTGGTCAACGGATAGCAAATTGCTTGGTATCTGTCTATAGCGGTCACCACTAAGACATAAGAGGACAGGTATGGCCCAAATAGCTGCAGAAATTTGACGCTCTTGCAGAGGATGTTACCCCCATTGAAACGGTGTGTGATGTCCCAGGCCAATTGGGGCATCACTGTGAAGCACCCGGTCATTATGTCGGAGATGACCAGGTGCAATAGAAAGTAGTACATTCTAGTCATCTTAAAGCGCCGAACGGCCAGCGCTATCAATACACACATATTTCCGACGATAATCAATACGAAAATGATGGCCAGAATTATGACCTCCATAATAGCCAGGTCTTCATTGCGTTCGGTGCCTTGGGTTTCGCTAGCGTTCAAACTCTGGTTGAAATACCCGTTTATAGTGTTATTGATGGCCATGATTTACAAGAAAAATGATCTTGTTAACTTTTCACTGATAAGGAAAACTTGTTCATTGGAGAAAATATAAATTTTATTTACTGTTTATTATGTGTTGAAAGACTTCGATAGCACAGAATATTCTCTACCAAATGGATAGACATAAGTCACAACTTAATACTTAACGCGTTTATACTGTTCTCAAACTTTTTGCTCTCTTTGAGAATATCTGGTGTTTCTCTCTCTCTGTGTCTATAGAGAGGGAACGGTAGTTCATGCGCACAGAATATCGCATGAATCATAGGAATCAAAAGGCATACCATTCCTGTGAAGAGTGAAATCCTTTTCTGTATATTATTTAGACGTTTATTAATATAAAGGATTCGGAGATAACATAATAAAAGGGATTTAATCATTGGTTAGATTCAAATCAGAATAATCTGACGGATTTATCTATTTTTCATTTGACCCGGATCTTCGAGTGTCTCTCCTCTTTCGATAACATGACTCTTAACCATAACATTATGGGAATGGGATTCGAATTCTTATTTTTAACACAGAATTCACAGCAATAGTCATATAATTCAATAAAATTCTTTACTTTGAATGACAGGAAAACTCTTTAAATAAAAATATAAACTCTTTTAGTATTACTTCTCTATATTTAGAGCAAAAAAAGTTTTCCAGTGACTGATCAGTTGGCTTTTGTGTTGCCTAGTATTATTAGCAAGGAAATTTTCCTCTGTTGATTAACCATGTATTTTTCTTGATGTTATTCAGCTTGATAGAATATTTTGGGCTTCAGTTGATTTTCATTGAAACAATATTTTTGAGTTATTTATTGCTGAAGAATTCTCTTGAAAATTGATTTGCTCGATAATCAAGCTTGGTCGTCTTGAATTTTGATTTTATCTATTGACCAGATAGTATTACCATTGAGCTAACTCAAATTTCAGACCAGAGCTTGTGTGGGTGTATTTCACTTTTCCATTGAATTTACTGACTTTTGGAACGCATTTTCTAATATAATTGTTAATTAAAAGATGAAAAACATTAATTAAACGTTAAAATTAATTACACTTATTATGTTGTTATATGTTGATATTAAATGTCAAGGTTAACTGCAAAAAAATTTTCCAAGAATCAATTTACATGTCTTGCTAAGATCTGTTCAGTAACAAAATTATAAGGAACTTTAGTCTATATGAGCTTGATTATTTTTTTAAACAGGAAAGCCATCTATTGCCATTCAATTTACCAAGGTTTATGAAAAATTTAACCGAAAAATAAAGAATAAAAGATTTGTTGGCTTTCCTTTAGAGGTAGAGTTGATCTCAATCTCGAGATAAAGATAAGAAAAAAATATCTCTGAAATTTATTGTAAAAATTGATTGACCCAGCTGCTGTTTATTTTCATTTTAGAGTTAAGTGGTTTTCATTTATGTGAGATTTTTTACAAAATAGGTTTCTATGGCAGCGGAGTTGGGTCTGAAAAAATTGTTCAATCAGGAGGGGATCTCACTTAAGAGCAGATATGCTCAAGGAGGGAATAGCATTCCCCCTGCCACAAAAAATTTCCTTCCCCGAGGTCGAGGAGAAAAGGAAGCAAGATGCATTTTTCTGTAATATGGCCGCAAAAACTGGATTAAACTAAATTAAGGACAATTTAAGCTTAGTCAAAAACATCGAATTTAAGCCGATTTTAGCCCGTCTGTAGTCGTAGCCAAAAATTCTCCCTCCTATTTCCCCCTTTGAGCCGGCAGACCTTGGGCATATCTGCTAAAGAGGAGGTTCGGTTATCTAAGGATTTTCTGTATTTTTCTTTTATTTACTTCACTTTTATATGTTATTTGTTCTGCATTTTAGTGTAAAGTGAGGTCTGACCACAACTGTAGGTAAAACCCGTAAAGAAGTTTTTCCAAGAGTTAATTTGAAATTCCGTTTTGGTTTTCGCATTACGGGTCACGTCTTGTAAATAAAACAATCGGAAAGAGGAATGTCTTCATAATATCTGAACATATAATACATTGAAAATTCAATCACACTTTTCATGGATTTTCCATAAGTTCTTAACATTTTTCTCAAATCAAATCACCTGGCAAACTTATTCAACCTAGCTCATTTACTTAACAAATTGATACTGACAATTATGGTATGCACTGATAAACTGTTTTAATTATTGAGTTAATATATTTGCACATTTTAGCAAGTATAATTCAATTAGAAAATTGACCCCGGGTAATTTAACTGATTTACCATAACAATTCTATGCACAAATTATCTTCAATTTTGTGTTAAAGTCATTTAGAGAGTTATTCGGAGAAAATATTATATTATTTCAAAAATAATTTCGGAATAAATCAAATAAATGACTGAAAACCAAAAAAATTTTATATAATAAAAATATATTCGTTTTCATTGAAAAGAAACACATTTTGTGTTTGACTTTTGTGTCTAATGACTGAAAATCTATTCGAGAAATAAAGTGAATTCAGGAGTCAATCAGTGATCCATTTATTGCTATTTATTATATTCTGTGCTATTATTCTGTGCCGTATTTTGTTTGCAAATTGATTCGCGTATACGTTCTGACAGTTTATTGATTTATAACACAATTTATTCTGATATTAGGCTCCAGACTATTGGTCCTTAATATTCTGTTCTCGGAATAATAATATTCATGGTATTATTTCAGACTATAATCTATTTTGCAAGATTAGTTCTGATGAATAATTAATGCCTCGAACATAATCTGAATTAAATTCAGTAAATATTTAATCAATTTATATGAGTTTTCTCATATAGTTTTTCAAAATTAAATATTAAAAATAATCCTGTTACAAATCTGGCAGAATTTTCACCTACTCATATTGGAGGCAAATTAATTTGATATACAAATTATATGATAAATAATGAATGCTTCTAGTTAAATTGGAAAGCGTGGAAATGCAATTGGGCTTGAATAATTGCTTAAATTTGGTGAATTCAACCTAGCTAATCGATTTTTTTCAAATCTCGTCATTATTTTTACTATAGGTTTCGAAATTGAATTTTAAATGAACTCTATTTGAGTCTAAAGAATAGAAAATCTATTTTACTTTTGAATACAAAAATTGAATGAATTTAATGCCTATTATTGTATTCAATACAGTATTGAATATCTCCGGAGAATTGGAAACGAAAAACAGAGAATGAAAATAAACACTCGAACCAATTGAAAACCTATTAACAATTTACCTTGTTAATTTGAATTTAGATTGCTTTATTCATTGGACATTGATCAAGCCGAATAATTGCCAAGATTTTTGTTTAATTTTTGAATAGCAAATGCACTTAAAGCTCAACAATTTTCAAGTGTTTGTTCGGTTTAGTGTTTCCGATACAACATTCCTGTTGTTCGAGAAGTGGAAAGACATACAATGTTTAACTTGAGCTCAATTTAATTTGAAAATAATTTAGTAAACTAATTGCTTGATGAAATTTATAGTTGATAGATTAATTGAGCTATCATAAAGTTACCAGAGTTACTATAAGAATATATTTTGTATAATTTTTTTTAATTTTTTTGTTTTTTGTTTATTCTGTTAACTATTTTTGACTCAATTAGAGATCAATTAATCAAAAAATCATTAGAATTCTGATAAAACAAAATAAATAAATTAGCAAGGTTGTGCTAGCAATGATGATCTAGCACAATTATCAATGATAATTTATCATGAAACCAAATGTTTCCAATAAAAACACTCACAATTGTCAGAATAACAATTAATCAATATATGAATAAGTTATCAAGGTCTACATTGGAAATAATAACCATAGAATTCAATGAAAAGTATCTCTCAATACATTATGAATGAGAGCACACTCTGGAAGGCTTCAGAGGAATGCCTTTATTGAGTACTGTCTCTATCGTAACGTAAAAAGACATCGATTTTAATGTAAAATCTATTTTGATTGGTATTGAGTGCTGAGCTCTGGTAGACTTGGCAACTGTTTCACATATTTGTCTCTTAACACTATTTTTTGACAACAAATACAAAACTGTTATCACAATTATATCTAATATTTTTATACTAATTATTTATCTATAAGTTTGTCGTTAGACTCGAGAAAATACTTATATATCGTATACTTATGTACTGTATATCGTGTTTCAAGTCTGTCGTTGCCTTTCTCTTTATCGACTTTAGCACAGAATAAGTGCCAAAACATCATAATTTTAAAATTAAAATTGTCGAAAATAATTGTCTTGTTCATTTTTGTTTGAATCTCTGATTTGTGTACATCAAAATGAAGGGAAAACCAGAGCCAGGAGTGAAACCGTCGCTCACAAGACGTTTATATAATGTTTTGATTCGCGAAACAATTTTCCCAATATTTCTGATGATTTCGACACCGAATCTGATTCTTCTGTTTTCGTATATAATTGTCGTTAAAAACAGTAATTTGAGGCGAACTCTACTCTTGGACTCATTAGAGGGGACACTGACAGAGGCCTGGAAGTCAGTCAAATGGTATGTTCTTCAAGTTCTCTCAAATTCACCAAGATAACAATGATATAATTACCTAGGTATGATCTTGAGTGCTGGTCCATTGTTTGCGGGCTTATACTTTGGGGAATCATATCCCTACACTTTCCAGGACGAAAGTACCATGGTCCACCTACTGTGAACGGGTTTAGACCTGAGGTACGCTCTCCATATTGAAGATGCCTTGATCAACCAATTTTTAATTATTTTCCTTCAGTATTGGGACTCTGGCTTCAGATTCTATGTGGTGTCTCTTCTGATAGCCATTCCTCTGCTCTATAAGTACTCAATACTACACTTGTATTACAAGATTCCGACTCTGGTCGCTATTCTGTGCCTCTTTGGGTTCATATTCTGTGTTGTTCTCTATTTGAAAGGTATTTATCTTTTGAAATGAAGTTTTTAATTAACTAAACCTTTGACTTCAGGACTGGTATTCCCAGATCCGGGTATTTGCGATATAACGAAAAATCCGATATTCGACTACTACTGGGGGGTTGAGCTCTACCCCCATTTGGGACCATTCGTTAGCCTAAAGATGTTAATAATCAGTCGATTCGGTCTATTATTTTGGGGACTGTTAGCTTTGCTGGCCTGGAAGGCCAACTATGAGCTATACATAGCCAGCTATAATCGGGGTCAAATCAATTGGCCGATTACAACTATGACACTCCTGATCATCGTTTACCTGGCTAAGTTCTATTACTGGGAGGACGGCTATATGCAGGTCAGCATAACTTTGAGAAAACCATAATTTTGTTAACCGGTATATAATGGACAGACACTCGACATTATCTACGATCGATTTGGCTTCTACTTGGCCTGGGGTTCGATCGCGTTTATTCCTGGGTTCTTCTCACTGAACAGTTTGTACTTGGTCAAACACTCGCCAATGGAACGGTTCGGGTTCGTCTCATTCTTGGTTGTGTTCAGTCTGGGGACGGTATTCATATTCCTGACCTATTGGGTAGACCTTCAGAGACAGATCGCTCGACAAACGAACGGAAAGTGCAATCTTTGGGGAAAACCAGCGAAAGTGATCCGGTATTTAATGCCAAGAAACTAATATTTTATAATAATTTATGGCTTTCCCCTCTCACTACTGAAGGGCCACTTATCTCGATAACTACGGTATAACGAAACGGACGATACTATTGGCGTCGGGTTTTTGGGGCGTCGCTCGACATATAAACTATACGTTCGAACTGTTGGCCGCGTTCTTCACCTGTTGTCCGGCGCTGTTCGACAGTCCCATACCGTACCTCTACTTTGTGTTCCTATTGGTTCTGATCCTTCATCGGGTCCAAAGGGATAATGACCGGTGCGCTCAGAAGTACGCCAATTATTGGCAAGAGTACTGCAAACTAGTCCCATATAAAATGGTACCTGGTCTGTTTTAAGCTGGGCTATTCTGATTTTAGAACACAAAGAACTGTTCAGTGATGTATTTGAGCAAGAGCACAGAATACTGTTCTGGTTTATTTGAAAAACAATCGCACAAGGCAATAAGCAAATTAAATTATTGTTAGCACAAAATTAAAATGCTCAATGTTCTTTTTTTGAATAAATTTTGCATTGTTTTCAATCAAATAAACTTGTTTATTTAATTGTCAATTGATTTTTTTATTGACTTGTGTTACCCTACTTTCCGACCCATTGCTATGTAATAGTCGTATCTTAAGGTCAATTCCTTTTCGGACAGGTTTTCAGTTTTCAAAATGTTTTTCAAATTCCGCTCAAATTCTTGGATCAAGAGTTCAGCTGATTGTCTGTCCCTCTGGAAGAGAACCTGATATGTTGACCAAGATTGTGCGTGTCCGACAAGAGTCTGTGCGTTTGTTTGACGGTAGTATTCAATGCCTTCTTTGTGGACAAACTCATAGTTCTTCGGGAACTTAATATCTCTGTAATGGTTTTCAACGGGGATTACCTTCAGTTCCTTAAACGGCAATAATCTCTTGTCGTTGTAAGCATTTGTCATTAATTCACTCAGAATATTATCATCTTGGTTCATTGGATCGATAGGTATAGGAAACATATTTCCAACCAAAGCTACCACTCCTCTGTTGACCAGCACTCGATCGGCTTCTTCGAAGAACTTCTTCAGATCAAACCAATGCGCGGCTGCGAAGGCAGTCAACAGTTGTACGCTATTTGTCTCAATAGTTGGTAGGGTTTCGGCGGGACTCACCTTTGATTGGAAATAATTAATTGAAAGTTATATTAAGTAATGGTTTTAAAAGACTCACAGAATAGAAGACATTATCGAAACGATTATTGTTTTTCGCTTCACTTAATTGAGCACAACTTATATCAAAACCAAAACACTTTCTGAAATATTTGGCCAAAACTTGAGTTCCCTGACCACCACCACAACCGACATCAACAGCTGTTTGCCATTCATTCGATGGTATTTCAGATTCCAAGAATTTCAGAACAAAGTCGATAACATTTTGAGGGACAGTTGGCCTGAATTTTGAGTAAATATCGGCGTGTTTTGAGCCCTCGAATAAACGGACAGACATTTTCTCTGAATTAATGAATAATTATCTCAAATCTATTTCATATGAAAACACTTTTACTTACATTTGGTGTGAATTACATCAGAATTAGACTTTAATTCGTGAGAAGAATAGCATATTATTGAGTAAATAAGTGAAGGACGTTTTAAACAATTATCATTTGAGTGATCATGTACATTTTAATCAAGGTCAAAACTGTTAAACTAATTTATTTGGTATAATAACGGCAATAATCAATGAACAAGCTTAATCTTTGAACTGTCTACTTTTTTCCGACCCATTGCAATAAAATAGTCATATCTTAAAATCAGTTCCTTTTCGTAAAGTTTTTCAGTTTTCAAAATAGTTTTCAATTTTCCTTCAAATTCTTGGATCAACTGTTCGGCCGACTGTTTATCTCTTTGGAGGTGAACCTGATATCTCGATGAAGATTCTAAGCGACCGATAAGGGTCTGTGCGTTCGACTGACGGTAGGATTCGATGCCTTCTTTGTGGACAAACTCGTAGTTATTTGGGAACTCTATATCTCTGTAATGGTTTTCCGTTGGGGTTAACTTCAGACTATTAAACGGTGCTATTCTCGTGTCGTTGTGGGCGTCTATCATCAATTGACTTAGACTTTTATCATCTTGATTATCTGGATCAATGGGTGTGGGAAAACTATAGCCAACCAAAGCTATCACTCCATTGTCGACAAGTACTCTATCGGATTCCTCAAAGAACTTCTTCAGATCAAACCAATGCGCGGCTGCGAAGGCAGTCAACAGTTGTACACTATTTGTCTCAATAGTGGTCAGACATTCTGCAGGACTGACCTTTGATTTGAATTAATTGTTTGAAAATCGTTTTAAGTATTGTTTTTCAAAGACTCACAAAATAGAAGACATTATCGAAACGATTAGTGTTTTTCGCTTCACTTATTTGAGCCTCACTTACGTCAAACCCAAAACACTTTTTGAAATATTTGGCCAAAACTTGAGTTCCCTGACCACCACCACAACCGACATCAACGGCTATTTGCCATTCATTTGAAGGTATTCCAGATTCTAAAAATTTCAGCACAACTTCGACAACATTTTGAGGGACTGTTGGCCGGGATTTTGAGTAAATGTCGGCGTGTTTTGAGCCTTCGAATAAACGGACAGACATTTTCCCTAAAATAATAAACAGATATCTATAGCTCTATGACATCAATCAACAATCGACTGATCATCAGATAAATCACATCTAAAATCCTTGAGTAAAATAAGTGAATGACTGTTCAAAATATTTATCATTGAGTTAAATGAGGTACACATTTTTTTTATCAAGGGCAAACTCGCTTTAGTGATTTATTAGATAAATTTAAAAGAAAAGTTTCTAACAATTGACCTTGCAATAATTTATTGACTTCTCTTTCCCTGTTTTCGACCCATTGCTATAAAATAGTCAAAATTTAGGGTCAGTTCCCTTTCGGATAAGTTTTTTGTCTTTAAAAGAGTTTTCAATTTGTTTTCATATTCTTCGATATAGAGTTCGGCTAAGTTTCTGTCCTTATCGACCAGACCCTGATATAAAGACCAGGACTCTATATAACCGATCGCATTCTGAGCTGTTGACAGATATGAGGTTTCGATGTTTTCGATGTGAAAAAACTCGTAGTTCTTCGGGAATCGCATCTCTCGGTAATGGGTTTCGATGGGAACTATCTTCGGGTTCTTATAAGGCGCTAATCGGGGATCAAAGTAGGCCTCCTCTACCAGTTTGCTCAGTCCATGACCTGAATTGTTATTGTCATCAAGACTTGGAACATGATATCCGATGAACGCTACCACTCCGTTGTCGACCAGCACTCGATCGGCTTCTTCGAAGAACTTCTTCAAATCAAACCAATGCGCGGCTTCGAAGGCAGTCAACAGTTGGACACTATTTGTCTCAATGTTTGGTAGGGTTTCCGCGGGACTCAACTTTGATTGGAAATAATTAATTGAAAGTCATATTAAGTAATGGTTTTCAAAGACTCACAGAATAGAAGACATTATCGAAACGATTGTTGTCTTTCGCTTCACTTATTTGAGCCGCACTTATGTCAAACCCAAAACACTTATCGAAATATTTGGCCAAAACTTGAGTTCCCTGACCACTACCACACCCGACATCAACAGCTGTTTGCCATTCATCTGATGGTATCTTTGATTCCAAGAATTTCAGCACAACTTCGACAACATTTCGAGGGACTGTTGGCCGAAATCTCGAGTATAGATTGGCGTGATTTGAGCCCTCGAATATACGGACAGACATTTTCAGATAATTAACCAAAAAATTTCATAAAAAGTTTGAGACTTTTATACACTTTTACCCTCATATGTCATTTGGCGCAGACTTACATCAGATTAGACATTAAGTCGTCTGTTGGGTAACATTTTAAAGCCTTGAGTTTAATCAATAAACTGTTGTTAAGAACTTTTAAGACAAAAATTATACATTAATTTAAAAGTTAGCATGTAGAATTGCATCAAGGTTAATTTATAGCTCATTTGTAGGTAGAATGTAAATGAAGAAAAACTTTTTTATTCCTCTTTCGGTAACCAATGGTAACGCAAAAAATATTTTTCAAAACAAATACTATTTTTTGTGACAAAACATAAATTCATTTCAATTTTGGGAATAAAACAATTGTCAAAAGAGATGTCAATACCGAAGGAATTCCCTCCAATCGAACGCTACAACTGGTTATATCACATCCATTATGTTCGAGGCGAACACGACCTGTGCCTCAAACAAATGGAAAAGTATAAGACTGACAGCGAATACTCAACATATCTGAGAGGACTGATAAGTCTGAGAGAAGGGAAAGCCAAGAGTGCTCTCAATTCATTCAATTCGCTTAAATCGATGAATAACAGTACTTACATGAAAGCGATCGCCCGGTGCCTAATGCTGTTGGGCCGACATCAGAACGTTTGCGATCTGATCAAAGAGATCGGCCTTAAGGTCAGTCCAAACGACTGGCAGCTGTGGTCCCTCTACGGGAACGCCCTGTTGTATATGGGAAGCATACAGTTGGCGAAGGATGCCTTTCAGAACGCACTGCAGACCACTAACCAAATAGAGCCGTTCATATCCCTGGCCCAGTGCCACATCGCGGAGTCTGACTACAAGTCCGCTATATTTGTCCTCCGCAGAGCCACTGAGTATATACCCGTCCAATGAGTGTCCCATTTTCATCTAATTGTTTACTTTTGGGTTAATGTTTGATAGGCTTTCCCCTAACGACACCCATTTGACTGTAAAACTGGGAATACTTCTCATGAATAACGGGATGACAACAAAAGGAGTGGAGAAAATACTTCAGGTTCAGCACCAGAGCACCCAATCGGACCTTTGTGTGGCCATAGCTGTGGGGGCTGTCCTTCAAGAGGTCAAAATGGATACCGACACAGCCCTCTATCGGTACAAAGCGACCAACATATTCGAGAGCCCCTCCCTCTGGAACAACATAGGGCTGTGCTTTGCGGTTAAGAAGAAGTTCGTGGCCGCCGTCTCCTGCCTTAAGAGAGCTCTATATCTAAATCCAATCGATTGGAGGATTAACTTTAATCTCGGATTAATTAATCTACAGCTCCGGCAATACGCCAGCGCTTTCCACTTCCTTAAGAACGCTGTCGCCAACTGCGGTAACACTAATCCAAATATTCTGTCCCTTTTGGGTATGACCTCAAGAATCGGTTTGTTTCGTATCGACTGTTAACTGGTTTTCAATTTTATAGGCATTTGTTTGGAGTGTTTAGAAGACGAACAGAACGCAAGACAGGCCCACAAGACTGCCTCAAAGACAAACAACGGCTGGAATGCCATACCTGTCCTCAATTACGCCATTTTCCTCTACAATTTGGATCCGACCGGCAATAGAGACACCATAATTGAGCTGATGATGGAGTTCGAGCAGTGCTGGCTTAAGAGGAAACAGAATAGCGAAGAGTTTGACGACAACGTCATGAAAGTGTCCACACGTTTGGCCTCTGCTCTTAATGTCGCCAATCATATGGCGTGGGTTAAGGAGGCGGACGAGAGGAATAGGATCGAGGCTAAACCAGAAATTAATATTGGGGCTTCAACCAGCATAAATGAATGAATGACCACGGTGAAGTAATAAAACTCAAGACTTAAGCTACTCTTTCTGTGATTTCCTTAATTTTAGTCATTTTTTTCGTTAAGTCTTAACTCAATTCACAAAATTTTATTCTCAGAAAAATAGTCAAACATTTTGTTAATAAAAGTCTATATTTTTATTGAATTTCATAACTAATGAACAAAATTTTTTCTTCTTCTTAAGTATTGAATAAAATCTATTGAATTATAATATATTTTTTCGTTAATCTATTTAATCGGTTATTTGAATTGCTGTTTGGGATAACCAGTCGTGGGTGCGATATAGGGCTCCGGGTTATTGACTCTCCTCTCGTATCGCATGTATGTCCGGATCAGACAAAACATCGCCACTAATGTTATGATTAAGGCTAATATTCCCATCCCAATGAAAGCAAGTCCTACTCTTCGGACACCACTTCTATTGTCGAACCACTCATTGACTGAAGTAAACGCCAGAACACATCCGATGACAATGAATAGGATTGCTATGACTCCTGTCCCTACCAAACACTTGACACAACACATACACCACTGGCGTTCTTCCTCCAACTTCTGGCTCAGGGGGTTATCCTTCAGGGGTACGGCGTTTATCATAATTATTATCTATTTTCTTGAGTTTGTATTCAAATTAATGGTCAAAACAAATGTTTTCTTCGATTTTATTGATAGAAAAAAAATTAATTTGAATTTTCATTATTACTGTTTCGCGTGCTTTGATTTTTGCTTATCTAATTAAATTGCTGACTTATTATATTCTAGGTTATAAGCGAGGTAGACTTTAATGCAAACAATTGGGATTAGTTTCTCACTATTATGTTGCCCTTGGAAAACCACTATTGAATTTGAGCTAAGATTTAACATGAAGATGTCTATAAACTTGAAGTAAAAATCATGAGAAAGTCGTTTGTTTTCAATTTATTCACTCATATCTTATCAGGGAAACAAGGTAATACTGTTTCACATGCCTAGGTCAACTTATTACTTTCAAGTAAATGTATGAGTATTTTTCCGTTTGGTTTAAAGACAATGAAAATAATTTTGCTCAAGGCTCGGGTCAACGCTAAAAAGTGAGTTCATTCCCTTAGGAGTTAACTCCTTTCGGTGCCCGATTACCGCTCGGGTGGATATCTGGCCATAACTTCAATACTTTTTGTGAGAAAACAAATTTTCGTTAATTTTTTATTGAATTAGTTTTCAATTGATTTCTAATTTTTAGTTCAATTTTGTTTTTCGTGAGGAATGACTTCAATGGAAGGTATGGCACAGGAATGGAGACTAATCTCCGAAACATCTTAATCAGTAGTCGTTCCCAAAAGTACTCAAAAGTACTGAAGAGTACTAAAAAGTACTCCAAAGAGAAGTTGAGTTCAAAATAATTAGTGTTTATTTACGACAAACAGTTTTATCATTATTTGAGTTCTGATAAAAAAAAACAGACAGTCCTGTCGACTGTGCGCTCAATATAAAGGTTTGTCAGAAATCGAAAATAGTATTCAAATGAAAATTACTTTATCCTTGAGTTCAAGCCTTCATTCAATTCAAAAGTTTTATTCAAATAAATAGTGTTTCAAAAGTGACTTCAGTTCGTGTTTTAAGTCTGAAAATTATTATTCAGTCCTTTATTTTGAAACAAAAATGTTTTTAATGTATTTATTAATAATTTTCGTCGTTTTGTTGACTTATGTCTTGATATCGAGAGTCAGACATATGTCAATACTGTCGAGGAATGGTATACCGGGACCCAAACCAAACCTCTTTTATGGAAATCTATTCGAATACAGAGCTCTTCCGTCCATCAAAAGACATGAAGAGTGGATCAAAAAGTACGGAAAAATAGTCGGCTATTATTTGGGACAACGGCCTATGGTTTTGGTGGCCGACCCGGACTTAGCGAAGAACATACAGATTAAGGACTTCCAGTACTTCTCCGACAGACCAACTCTAAGTCTAAAACACGGTATTCATCCGATACCCGCCTCCTCAGGAATGTTGATCAGAGCTCAGGGCAAACGTTGGAAGGAATTGAGGAGTGCTTTGACCCCAACCTTCAGCGGATCTAAACTGAAGACAATGACTCCCATTATAGACGACGCCATCAATAACTTCATCGCTATTATAGAAAAGCGGTCCCAAAGTGAGGAAGAGTTCGACGTTTACGACATGTTTCAAAATCTGACCACTGATGTGATCGGTAGGACAGCCTTCGGTATACAGAGTAATGTCCAAAATGAGGCCAACAATAAGTTCTTGGAAGCGGCAAAAGCTATATTCAATATGAACCTGAATCGATGGCTTTTCTTCTTAATCCAGTGCTATCCACCTATCGATGGGGTGTTATATCCATTTAGACGACTTGGACAGATCGTGAGGGAATTGAGAGGTCGGTCCCCAAATGGCATTCTCTATGATATGGCCAGAGATATAATACAACTACGGAAACAGAACCCGAGTGTCAAACGGAAAGACTTATTGCAACTGATGTTAGACACGAAGATCTCCGGCGAAGAGATGTCTCGAATGACTGACGACAGGCTGACAATCGGCTCAGACACCGAAAAAGCTCAGAATATTGGGCCCTCGAGTGGTGTCCCCAAGAGTTCCAAAAATGATATTCGTCTGACGGACGACGAAATCAAAGCCAATTGTGTGCTGTTTTATGAGGCCGGGTATGAGACGACGAGTACAGCACTCGGATATATGGCCCATATTCTGGTCAACTATCCCGAAGTGCAGGAACGGGTCAGGAGTGAGATCAGAGAATTGTACGAAAGCGAAGGCAAACTAGACTTCAATACTGTGGGGAAACTCCAGTACATGGAATGGGTTCTCAACGAAACGATGAGAGTCTATCCTCCGGTCATTACATTCGTTTCGAGAGAGTGTCTGTCGGACTACAAATACAAAGACATTGTTATACCGAAAGGAGCGGCTGTTCTCATAGCCACACATTTCTTGCATCACGATCCGGACTACTGGCCGGAACCGGAAAAGTTTGACCCTGAGCGTTTCAGCCCCGAACGCAAGCATGAGATCCACCCGTCCTCGTGGCAGCCCTTCGGCAGTGGTCCCCGTAATTGCATTGGACTCCGGTTTGCCTTATTTGAGGCAAAGCTAGCGTTGGCTAAACTCCTACTGAAGTATCGATTAGAGGCGACTCCCAAAACAGAATTAGGAGTCCTCTCCACTGAGTGCAAAGTCATAACCCAAACCCCTAAGAAAGGTGTTTACGTAAAGGCAGTAAAACTGTAGTCAAAGGCCATAACTCATAAACACTTCATTATCGAGGCGTCACTTCATCTATAAATCTATTGAAATACTGTTAATAATACACTAATTATAGATATTTTTTGTTTTGGTTTTTGAAAAATGTGTTAAACTCTGACTTTAATTGAGTTTAAAGTAAACCTCGGATTTGATAATCATTTGTAAATATATTCTGAAAATAGCGTTGAATTGAATTATATTTTTATCAATAAATTGATTATTGAAGGAATGAATACTGTATTAGACTTTTGGATATGTATTTCATTAACAAATTGAAACAGAAATTCAACTCAAAAAACATGTCATTTGATGAAAACTGTTATCAAACTCTAAGTCAGATTATAGTTACACATTTCAGACTGATTTCAAGGTCTATATCCAAGGTCTTATTGCTGTTTAATCTTTTATTAATTGAAAACAAGGTTTTGTTGTAAATGGTTGTGAAAACAATTGGTTGTAATTACATATCAATTGAAAACTGATTTATTCAGTCAATTAAGACTTTTGTTGCGAAAAGTTTTTATTTATTTTTCTTATTTCTCAATAGATTTCATAACAAAGTTTCGCATTTTAAAGTGACCTTGCTAATGAATTGCGATCAATTTACTAGATAACGTGACTTAAATTTGATCTTGCTAAAAAAATCTTTGGCAAAAGAAATATGGCATTGATTTACATTTTGATCCCATTTATTGGTCTAATAATTTATCGACGGATTCGATGGATGTCTCTTTTGGCCAGAAGTGGTATACCCGGTCCTAAACCACATCTAATCAAAGGTAATTCGGATGACTTCAGAGGAATGTCGTCTATTGAGAGACAGAAAGCATTTATCGAAAGGTATGGAAAAATTGTTGGCTATTATAACGGCGCCAAACCTATCGTTCTGGTGGCGGACCCCGAGTTGGCAAAGAATATACAAATCAAAAACTTCCAGTACTTCCACGACAGGCACCATATGATTATAAGGGACGGTGTGGACCCCCAGCCAATGATGAGGGGAGCCGTCCATCGAAGTCGAGGCCAGCGTTGGAAACAAATCCGAAGTGTTTTG
>JAQIXV010000617.1:0-24556 GCA_034700625.1 Tectocepheus velatus
AATAATTTTCAATCAGATCCAAGAGATTGTGTGAGTAATCAGTTTAACAAAAATTAAATTATCATTCAATCAAATGTCATATCGTTATTGAACAGTGCAATCATATATCTTGGTTCTTATCGGTGATGTTCCAATTGCATCTAGTACTTCCCATATTGATATTACCTTTCACATATTCGTCAAGATGTGGATATTTCATAAACTTTTCTTTGATTTTAATCATAAGTTTCTCATTAATTGCTATGAAATTGATTTTTGACCAAAAAGTATTAGCCCTCGAAATATCAGAAATACACTCAAATGAAGATCTAATTTATGCGTCCAATCGCTACACCTCTTTCCCCGACCAATACCTGTCCCTCTTTATCATTGGTGTGATGTTCGGCTATTTTTTAAGGAATGGACAAAATTTTGATAGTTTTTTGAGAAAACGTTTAATTCGTTTATTTATCGGAATATTCTGTTACTCAACGACTGCTTTGAGTCTCGTTTGGAGTCAAAGCTTCAAAAGTTTAGGCCTTAAACACAATAAACTAAACATCAATTTGTGGTACATTTGGGCAAACATTTTGTGGTCTGTCGGCAACCTATGGCTCATATATGACATATTATCGAAGAAATGTTGTGAGTATCAAGGTCAATTAACCAAAAAAATATAACCATGTTTGCTCCTAGTTCTACTCAACAGAATTCTGTCATCAAAATTATTCTGTGCTCTGAATCGTCTGTCCCTGGGTATGCTATTAACAAGTTCAATGTTTATCTACTACCGGGTGATGACAAGGAGGGAAAATGTTGTGGTCAGCCATTTGAACCAGGTATTTAATTGAATTAAGCTTGTTCGTTTTCGTAGAATGATTAATATAATTGATAGGTCCAATTAATTTACCTGGATATGTCGATCATCTCGTTCATCTCATATTTACTATACATTTTCATTGAGCATCCATTCATCAATTTGCTTGATAAGTTCAAGAATAGAAACGAACTTGATAAATTAGATGAATAAAAAGAACAAATTTTTTTAAGAAAAAAGAGGAAAATTTCTGTCCTTTTATTCGATTCAATCACTTCTCCGATGGAAACAAAACTTTGAATACATTTTGAATTTGATGTTAAAAATCATTTGAGAGAAAAAACAATTAAAAGTCAATAATAAAAATGTAATATAATATGAGATTCATATAAAAAGTAATAAAATTATAATAAAAAAATATATAAATCCCTAAACCATTGGATAATCAAAATTAAAAATCAAATCAAAAGTAAAATTAAAAAATAAAGAAAAATAAAAATAATTGAATAAAAAACTAAAATAAAAAAAATATTTATAATAACAACAAAATTAATGTCGAAAATGATATCAAAAAATAATAATAAAAAAATGAATTAAAAAAAACAACAATAAGACTGTGCTCTCAGTCCAGTGGGGGATGACATCAAACTAATGGTTGAATTGAAAAAAATAAGTTTTACTTTTTGTTTAAATACTGATTAATAGATTCGGCGATTCTGTCAAATGTTTGGTTAGACATGTCGTCCCCATCCGCTTCGATCTTCTCGAAGTTGAGCTTTCCTTCCAGACCCTGAGCCAAATGAAAAAATGAAAAAAAACGCATAAAAATCAGCACAACTTCACCACGAAATTCAGTGGACATACCTTTTCGGGCAAGAAATACGAATCACGTATTTTATCGGAAATGTCAGACAAGTCACCGAAGTCTTCGTTTTCGCTGAAATCAATTGGTTTGATGATAAGCACACGACCAGTCATCTCCAGGTACTTTCTGCCCATGTTCAATTTGACCTGCTTGAACTTGTTCTTCATGTTGAGCCGGTATTGGGTGAAGAGCTTAGCCCTCGTGAATGAGTTCAATAGGATCTCCTCCAGGTCTCGGCTGACCAGAGACTTGCCGACAAACTCCTTGACCTCGTCGCTGAGCTTGGCCAGTTTACCAGGCACATCTGCCTTGCTGTTCATGTCTCGGTTGATCTTATCCTTCAGCGGTTTCGGCAGATCCTTGGAAATGAATTTAGCGATCAGTTCGAGGAGATAGTCGTCGTTAAGCATATCCTCATCCATCTTAACGCCGGACAGCATATCGATGATGACTGCCTGTCCTATCGGCGCCTTCTTCTTAAGCATTTGCATGGCTATGAGAGCGCCGTAGAAGTGGCCGACGACGTCGTAGTCGCCCTTCGGGTGGAGTTCCTTAAGTAAATCCATGTAATACTTTCCGATCTCTTTAAGTGAACCCAATTTCTCCATATTTTTGGTCCAATTCAGGCCAATAACCGGTCGGTCGATCTTCTCGGCCAACGCCTCGAGCGATGCGAATATGCCCTCCAATGGGGGCAAGAAGTAGACCGGACTACCGGTCTTCACACTATTAAGTCTGATGGTGGCGTCCGTTGGTATAATGAACTTGATCTTGCTCAATTTGCTTCGACAGGACTTGACCTCTTCGGAGAATTTCCTCAACTCTTCCACTTTTCCCGCTTCGAACTCTTTCATCAACTTTACTGTAATTGATTTGATGTCATTCAGCGACACTTTGATGTCGTAATCCCTTTCCAATCCCTGCTGTAACTCAACCGCAAACATAGACTCCATTCCTATCTCACCCAAAGTCAAGTGATCGGGTGTTGTCTTCGGGTCAATGCCGAGAGCCATCCAAATCTGGTTGACTATCTTCGCTTCTCGACTGCCGGACATCGTTGAGCGCTCGGCTCTCACCTGAAAATACAGAAGAGTTTTATTGTCTGAAAGGGTAGGAAAATGTTGTGGCAATACTTACAACACAAGACACGACTGAGTGCGTCGACTGAAGGAATTTATCCAAAATATCGAGACATGAGTTGATCCTCTGCTTAACAATACCAGAGAGGGATGCGTTTATCTCAGTGTCATTCATGACTCCGACGTCACCGATAGGTCCCCATTGAATGGCCAGACCGTGGAGGCCGTCCCTGCGTCTGGTCTCGCATATGCGCTCACATATACTGTTGGCGTAACCATAGTTTGTTTGTCCGGCGTTTCCTTTACCGCAAGAAACGGATGAGAAGACAACAAAATAGTCTAAACTGAGGTCTGATTCCCGCGAAAGTCTGTCCATATTCTCGAAGGCTTTCGTTTTCGATGCAATCGTTTCATTGAATTTATCGATAGTTTGGTTCTCAATGAGTGAGTCGTTCAGAACGAGTGCCAAATGGAAGAGACCGCCGACGGGTCCCAACTGTTTGGCCTCTTCGAGAAGGGCTTTAGTGCCGTCCAGAGTGTTGGTGTCCTGAGTGCTGACCAAAATCTTGGTCCTAAACATCTCGAACTTATTGCCCAAAGACTCCAAACGGTCTAAAATGAACTTTTGGTAGTCATTGCGAACCCCATATCTTGAGGTCAGCACAAAATTTCTGGCGCCTAAGAACAGCATCCAATGGACTAATTCCAGTCCAAAGCCGCCCAAACCTCCGGTTATTATATAGACTTTCTTTGGATCGAAATACGTTTTGGTCGTTGCCGTCAGCTTTTGGGTCGGGTTATAGCCCTTGAGTGCGATCTCAGAGATCTCTTCTTCTCTCAATTTGATGACAATCTTTCCGATGTGTTTACCGGTTGTCATATAACGGAAGGCCTTCTCCGCTTCATTAGCTCTGAAGACAGTTCTGTTGATGGGTCTAATCATACCATTGTTTGAGTTCTGATGCATCCAATCGAAGAACCGTTTGGCAAAACCCGGAACTAAGAACAGCTTACGATCGACAGACACACCAATGAAAGAGATGTCTCTTAAGAATGAAAACATTCCCAACTGTTTGTTCATTTGGAGGTCATATTTTCCGATCTCCACAAACCGACCGCAATCGGCAACGCATTCATAACTGGCCTCCAGTTTATCGCCGGCCAGAGAGTTGAGCACCAGATCGACGCCCTTTCCTTTCGTTATTTCTTTGATTTTGAACTTAAACTGAATATCTCTGGAACTGAATATACGATTCTCTGGGATATTGTATTCAGTCATCAAAAACTTCTTCTTGTCATCGGTTCCGACGGTTACGTAAATATCGCACTTATAGTGTTGGCAGACAGTGATGGCCGCCTGTCCGACACCTCCGGCGCCGGAGTGGATGAGTATACTTTCGTCTGAAGAAAGAAATCAATTTTAAAAATAAGTTTAAAAACAAGTTTTCAAATAAATCATACATTTCTGGAGTTGTGCCCTCTCTATGAGCCCATACCAGACAGTGCTATATGTGCTGAGAATAGTGACGGCGTCGTCCATCGACCAGTTCTCCGGTATAGGAGTAATGAAGTCCTCTATGGAGTCGACAAATGTGGCGAAACAACGGCTCAAATCGAAGCCACAGATCCTCTTCCCATCGTCTGTTCGACGGCCGGCAAACTCGAAGCCCAACAGACAGTCAGTGAACAGACTCTGAGGTCCCGAAACGATACGGCCTTTTGATTGGGAGTACAAAAAAAAAGTGTTAAACACAATGTATTTCAATCGCTTCCATACATACGATAATAACATAACCATAAAATCAAATGTTATTCTGTCCTCAAATACAAGAGTTTTTGCGAACAAAACATTTGTTACAGTCTTTAAATAAAGAGGACATACCTGTGGCTAACATAACATCCCTGAAGTTGAGACCAGAGCTATATATATTGCATCGGATTTGTTTTGTTTTGCGATTATTAATGTCGTAATAATCTTCTCTTGGGATCAGATTCTTGGAGTCGTACCACTGGAGAGACGACAGGTCCCTGTTTTGGCCGATATTCAAGAAGTAGTCACTCGACTGGACTTTGTCGTAGTCTTTTGGTAGAGTCAGGTGTCTGTATGTACCCAACTGTCCGTTTTTCAAGACATTGACCGCCAAGTCATTGATGAGAATGTCGTAGAAAAGGGTGTCATCGAAGTTGCCTTTGAATTGTTTGTCGACATCGAACAGACACCGGACAGACTCACCGCCCGGTTCCAGACGAAGACAATTGACGAGACCGACCACACCATTGGTGTCCGAGTCGTTCGCTATGAGCCAAACGATGTCACTATTCTTCTCGTCCTCCTTCTTGTCGATGAGGATCTGTTTGATCGAATCGAACCACTCCTGGCGTCGGTTGTCATCGATTTTTATCACATATTTCTTGTTCGGCAGTTCCGGATGCGTTGTCTCAACTTTCCTGAAGAGGACAGCCATAGAGCCGATAGAGTCGGCCTTTTTGCCGATCACAGAGAAGCCGACCTTTTGTGCGGAAGATATGAAGTCTTTGATTCTCTGTTCGAGGCCTGCATTTGAGGCACCGGTTCGGCCGTTGAGTCCATTCAACGCCAGCTCTGGTTCTGTGAACTTGTATTTAAAGACAGACAAAAGGAAACCCTTTGTAACCAAAACATCATACGATTCCTGAACAAAGTTATCCAGTTTAAGGTCCCAGAGGTCTGACGTGTCCTTCACTATCAATAGGTTGGCCATCGATACGTCCGACGGGAAGGCGCTCTTCTTGTGGTCCCATTCGCTTATTTTGAACGACTTCCTGCCGTAACTGTCTTTAAGTGTGTCCACACTTTTGACAGCAATAGAATAGCTGACGTCAATGGGGTATATGTGCGATGAGGCCAAGTGGTTGTCCACCTCTTCGGCCAACAGACCATTAGTTAAATTGATTTCCAATACTTTGATCTCCTTTTTCGGGACATAGTTTTCGCTGACGATATCCAGAAGAGATCGGATCAGGTGTTCGTTCCTCGAGACCTGATTAATGACGTCCAGCGATAGGTCGAACTCAGGCTTCTTCTGCAGTTCGGTGACAAACTCCCGGAGCGATTCGTCCTTAAGACTTAGGTTCTGGTTCTCATCGCTCGAGTGTTTTATCACTTCATTAATGAGTTTCAGCAAAACGTGGTCTTCCTTGACGTCAGTCAAGTAGTGTTGGATCAGCTCCTCGTCCAGAGGGTTGTCCGCCACATACTGCTGTCCGCCCAACACTGCCTTCGCTTTGTAGGCCAGAAGTGAACAGACCTTCGGTTAGAAACAAATGGTTAGACAATAATCACAAGACATGAAAAATAGTAACAAAAATAGTTATTGAAAACCAGAATATGATAACAATTTTGAACGTTATTTATGACAAAAACTCAAATTGTCTTCAATTGAGGGCATCTTTTGAGAAGAATTACACATAAATTATGTTCAGATAAAAGTCTGAAATCATTCCCCGGTTTTCAATAAATGCATTTCTATTGAGAAAACTGTAAAACAAAAAATGATTTTTCAATACAAACCTTCAGATACTCTTTGATCTGCTTTTTATCACTTTCTTCGATGGCTTTGGACTCCTCGTTGGCGATGAACTGATAGCTCTCGAGCTTCAAGTCCTGAACGTTTGTCTTACGAGGAATGGGTAGAGCCATGAGGTCCTCCACTTCGATGCCCGGGGCCACAATCATCCTGGAATTCATGTCGACGTGGAAGGGGAGCATCGCTTTGTATATATGGAAGTCTTCTCCGATCAGTTCCTCGATGTTCTCGATTTTGTTGGCCTCGAGTATCTCTCCGACATCCGACTGGTGTTCGGGTTTACTGTCGATCACATTCTGGAATGTGTTCTCTTCGTCTATCTCTGCCTTGTCTTCGATTTTATGCGCGGCGACCGCTTCGTAGAGTACCTTCGGGTCGCACCTCAACTGCTTGATCATCACCGGAACCATCATTTTTCTGAATGGCATCGCTGTGGCCATTGTCTGCAGCAAACTGTCCATAAGTGTGACCCAATTGCCGTCCCATTGGACGTGACCCTGGAGTGTCTCAAAATTGTTTGTCTTAATAGTCTTCAAGCCTTGGAATTTGGGTCCGTAGTCGTAGCCCAGGATATGTAGGTCTTTGTAAATGTCCTTTCCCTCGATCTGCACCTCGTATTCCGATTTGACATTTTCCTCGTTAATCAGATTCTGCACGGATAGGGTGTACTCGTCTGGCGTTCTGATACGGCCCTGGGCTGTCAGGTTACCGTTCTCTAGGATAACGAACTCACCTAGGATAATAAACACCAAGGTTAAAATTCTTTAATACATAGCATTAGTTCAGAATAAATACCTGAGTTCTGGAAATATCTGACTTTCATTCTCGTGATCTCTGTTTCGGAGAGAAAGACGGGTCGCCGGAACTGGACGTCCTCGAAGACCACCGGTATTTGGTTCCATATCTTGCCGTGAAATGCGGCCAATTGTCTCCAGGCGAGCATCAAATAGCCTGTGCCCGGGAAGATCATATTGCCGTCGATCTGGTGGTCGGGTAGATATGATTTGATACTTCGCGACAAATTGATCACTTCATTCATGTCCGACGCCGTGGCCCGGAAGTGATAGTCGGGAAACTTGCGGACAAAGTAGTTGATAGAGTGGTCCCATTTGATTAGCGAACTGATCGATTGTGTGCCTCTGGCCACTGGCCACTCGACCTTCGGGTACAGGTTCTCGAGGTCCGGATTGATGCCCAATTCGTACAGTTTTGCGATTGACGTCAAAAACATATCCAGATTAGTGTCCGTACCGTCCTTTTTGATTAGCGACAGATATGTCGAACCCTCCAGTGTTTGGGTTATTATCTTCGAGAAGAGGGCGTGCGGTCCGATCTCAACGATAATGGCGTCCGTCTGAAGATGTTTTACTTTGTTGTAGAAATAGACGGGACTTATGAGGTTATGGACGAAATACTCGGCCGACGCGTACTTAAGTACGTCCTCAGGATCTGAGTCGAGGAGAGCCGTCGACAGCCACTTCTTCGACCTGAGCTTAGGGTTTGGCAAATATTTTTTGATCTCATCTGTCATTCTCTTGGCAGAGGTTATCAGATATTCGCTATGGTATGGGATGTCACTGCTCTGCAGCTCCCGAACGAAGACTCCCTTTTTGTTCAGCTCTTCCACCAATTTCTTCATCTCTGAGTAAAGACCTGTTTTTTTCATACAAACAAATGGATTAAAATCTGTTCAAAAAAGTGAGGAATGGGTTGTGACTGACCTGAGAGGACAACTGTGTCCTTAGCGTTATTGCAGACAACGCTCACCCCTTTCGGGCATATCTTCTTCGCCTCGTTCCAAGTCATGCCGACGACAGCCATCAGACCCTTCGGTATCTTCTTATCGCTTTCGGTGACGACACCCCTGACGTAAGTGACCAGAAGGGCTTCCCGAGCGGTCAGACAGCCGTCGGCGTAGGCGCAGGCGATCTCACCGAACGAGTGGCCAATAATGCCGTCGGGAATGATGTTCAGCGAAGTTATCAAATCGAATAACGCTATCTCTATGGCAGTCGTGGCGCAGAACTTGTTGGTCATCGTCGACATCGAGTCCTTGTCGTCGACGTCGAGGAGCAGGTGTTTGAGGTCAACGCCAAAGGGTTTGAGTATTTCGTGGCACTCCTCTATCTTATCGGCGAACGCCTTGATAGGCATAAGCGCTTTGGCCATACCTGTCCACTGGCCGCCGAGGCCGGGAAACAGGAACCAAACGGGTCTTTGGGTCTTAAGCGTCATCACTGAGGACTGTCTTTTGTACTCATAGTGTGTTTGGTTGTCCTCTCCCTTAACCTCTTTAATTAGTAGCGAACCTATTGTTTGATTTAAAGAAAAATATGAGTATGGTAAGTTGTCATTGTTTCCTTATCATGAATTCAATTATCCAGTGAAAAATCAATTGAGAAAAATCAACCAGGATTATAAATTTCAAATTGAATTGTAATTATGTTTGCGTTTAATTGTATTCAGAAATATTCGTGTCATTAGAGACTGGCTTTTGTTTTATGACTTTTCAATGAAATGATTGATTTAATGCTTGAAATTTATGCTCAATTCCTTATGCAATAATTCATATGCTCTTGGCAGAGGACAAACTAGTTCAATTGTGTGTGTTTTCACTGTCAGGTTGTTTTTTAGATCAAAATAAATAAATATTTTAAATGAAAACAAAACTATCCATTAATTTAAGTGTCAATTATATGTGGAAATACATAAGTAGTAGTCGCCTGTCCTGTCCTCTGGACAAAGACCAAGAACATGCCGTAAAATTAAATTTCTCACGATTAGATTTTCAATTGAGATATTTATGAATTCATTGAAATATTGTTTTTAACCCTATTTTTCAATTATCAAAAACAATTTGTTTATTTGTTTTCCAACTTTTCTTTTGCTGTCATTAATTTTCAATTCAAATGTTAAATGAATTGAATTTTTAATTGATTTTTGAGTTCAAAACCGAAAAAACTCTGTGTTTTCCTCCAAAAAGACAGAAAAGAAAAGTCTTTTTAAATAAAAGTAAAAAAAAAATAAATTAAAAGAGAAAATCGTTTTTAACATTTCAATTGCCTTTTCATGTGATTCAGTCGATTATAATCTGTGACTGAAAACTGTGTTTTAGGATTAGATAACACAGAATGAAATCACAGCAAAAAAATTCCTATAAATTATTTTTTTCAAATGAAAAATAAAAACATTTGAATAAAATAAGAAATTTTTTTGACTTATTTAATGTCAGGACTTTCCTTCTCATCCCTTTCCCTCAAAGATAACCTAAAAGTGTATTCGAGTGCAACCAAAGAGAGGGACAGTTGGGAGTAAAGCCTAATCTCTTCGTTTATATTCATATAATTAACACACTTTTGATAAGAAGAGCGAAATTTTTTCCAGTGATTTATAAACCACTGAATGAACTCAACTTAAACACAGTTTTTAATATCAAATAATTTTTTTGCTTCACTAATGGCTCTAAAGATCGGTTAAACAGATAGTAGAGACTAATAGAGGGGACAGACCTCTATATGGAAGTCCGCAGGAGTTAAGCGAAGGCTTAGTCTTCATAGTGCCGGCAATGAGTGCCAAAAAATCGCGAGTTATTTTATCAGGGTTGTTCTCTATGAAGTCGAACATTTTGTTAAGCGTGTCCTGAGTTCTGGAACATATGTTGACCAGACGTGGGATATTGTCGGCTATTTTGAGGCTGTCCTCGTCATGGCGTTTATAGTTGGGGGCCAACAGTACGTGACCGTTGACACCCCCGACACCAAAATTATTGACTCCAGCGATACCTACGAATCAAAGCACAGAATAATAATTAGAATTTTTTCTATCAATCACTCAGAATATGGTCTATACCCGGAGTATATTTGAAGTTCTCAGTGATAGGAACAAGTGGTGGACAAAAGTCTTGAATACTTGACTTAAGAGTCTTTAAGTGAAGACTCGGAGGAATGCATTCGTGTTCGTACGCGAGGAGTACTTTGCAGATGGAGGACACACCTGACGCTCCCTCTGCGTGTCCTATATTACTCTTTAATAGACCGATGGGAAGAGTGCCCTTCCTCTTGGGTCTGGCGCAATAGGCATTGTATATAGCCTTTGCCTCCTGAGGGTCGCCCACCTATTGATCAATTGAAACAAATAATTAATTTTCAAATAAATTTCAGAAATAAAAGGGGTTTTCCTCACTTTAGTGCCTGTGGCGTGAGCTTCGAAATAGTTGACGTCGAGAGGGTCGACATTAACCTCTTTGTATATCTTAACCATCAGCTCCTCTTGACTTTCGGGGGACGGGAAGAACATTCCCATCCTTTTGTTGCCGTCGATATTGACGCCAGAGTTCAGAACCGTTGCGTAAATACGCTTTGAGTCGGACTTTCTTTGGAGGAATAGACAGGAAACGCACTCTCCTCTGGCGAAACCGTCGGCGGTCTCGTCCCAGACCTTCGGGAGGCCGTCCCTCGAGTTGAGTCGAGTCGACTGGAATATGTGGTTCGTGAAGGGCTGCAGATCTATGTTTGTGCCGCCGACTATCGCCTGACGACACTTACCTATAAAACAAATGATTAGCTTATTTTGTGAACCCTTTCCCCAATTGATTCCTTACCTAATCTCAAGTCATTCATCGCTACGTTGAAGGCAACCATAGATGAAGAACAGGCGGTATCGATGACAAGGGAGGGGCCCTTGAAGTCCAACACAAATGATACTCTGTTGGCGTAAAGACATTTTGAGTTTCCGGGAACCCAGAGCAGGATCTCCGCCATATTGCTCTGTGAGTCCGGTTGGGTCTCCTCTGGTATGCCGTCAGGCATTCCAAATGAGGAGAACCCTATATATACGCCAGTGTCTGACCCACGCAGACTTTGCGGGTTTATACCTGAAATTTTTATCAAGTTTTTTTAATCTTGATTAAAAATCAATTGGCCAAGAGCACATACCCGCGTCCATTATAGCTTCGTATGTGGTTTCCAAGAGTATTCTGGACTGGGGGTCAATTGTGTCACCCATTGCAGCCATAATACCAAAGAAAAGGCCATCGAATTTGTCGACCTCTTTGACCTTGCCCATCATCTGACTCATCCCATATAGATCTTGAGCAAGCACAAATTAGTATTTTTAGCAATTATTTTTCAATTAGATAAGTTTAACTAGGTCAAGTAAAGTTAGATCTTGGTGACTTTCAACATCTTCGACGGACCAAAATTCCAAGAGATAAATTCTCTCAAATATACATCTTGGTCTTTTAGTCTATAGACGAATGTTCATTCGAGTAAGGTCCAAGGTTAAATATTAGGAAAAAAAAGTTATTTGGAAGGAGCAAGGTAAGTTAATAGATAGAATTAAAATTCAACTCGAAAATTAATATAGGAAAGGTATAGAGAGTATAGAAAAAAATGATCTTGGCTCTTACCTGTTGGCCACCTCCTGTTATCTGTGGTTAACATATCCACTCCGTTATAGAGATTGTGTGCGAACTCGTCGGTGGAGTCGGACTCAGGGAAGCGTCCACTCATACCACTGATCACAATATCCTCGTCCATAATGGTTGGGCCGGAGTAGTACTTCTTCACTTCAGCCTCCATTGTGTCCGAAAATAAATTACTAAACTAGCTTGGTTTAAAAGTTTTCTACTCTTGGTCAATTAAAAAATAACTTTATCTAATTTAATAAAAATGACTAAAACTTTATATCAAATAAAACTTTTTTTTCTAAAAAAAATATCAAAACTTTTTTCGTCTTCTCTTTTATTCTCTGTTTTTCTCTGTTTTATAACTTTTTGAGCACAGAATTGATTATTAAATAACTATAAAAACTTTTTTTAAGCACAGAATAAGTGTGTGGATACAGAGAAGAAAAAAGAGAATCTGGACACTGATAGCCCAGGTCTCATGTTTATATACCCCCTCAATAATTTGCTCGTTGAAAGCAACTCCTCTTTTGGATTAGATAATACCTGTGCTCCTGAAAGCTCCTGACGTTTAACACTGGCTTTCACTGGAAAAGCCTCAAAACACTGGATAATAGTAATGCCTTTTCTTATGACTCTCTTAAGACATAAGAGAAAAATTAAATACAATTTTCTTTACAGTTCTTTAACATCGCTTACAGTGTTTTTTCTGCAGCGCTTTTGCAGTACTAATACGTGTTTTTTGGTTTATTTCAATTGAAAAGCGGTTTTTGAAACATTGAAAATGCACTTTCACTGGCACTGCATAAGTGTGAGAGGGCTTTCCTTTCCGATAAAAAAAAAGATTTCGAGTTCAAAATTATAATACAAATACGGGACCTATAAATGAGGTCAATATGAATATGCCGTTCGCGGATTCCGATACACGGCTAATGAATAAATTCTCATTTGACTTGAAAATTTATTTATTAGAAGACTACACTTGGATATTGTTTATCTCAGTATTTGTTTTTCTGGGAGAAAAATATCAAAAGCTTTTTCTCAGCTTTTGTTTTGAGGTTTAGCCACAAAAAAATGTGAAATTATTTGTTTGTTTGAATTAAATTAAGGAAAGTTTTTTTGATAGTATTCTTTTGACACTTATCTATGGATTTAATTATACCCTTCAATAGAATGTGGTTTACGTTACATAAGGAATCTCTCTCTCTCTCTCTCTCTCTCTCTCTCTCTCTCTCTCTCTCTCTCTCTCTCCTCTCTTCGAGACATTACTGACGAGTCATCGGATCATCTCTTAAGGCAATACATGTTTTAGAAGAAAATTAGTTCAATATTTCAGTTGAAAAAACGCATTGAATTGAAAACCTGTTGATCTACTGATTCGGTGAGCAATTGATCACAAGTTTAGATAATTTGATGACTTTTTTCGTTTGAATTATTTATTTTCAAATTGACTTAAAAACATTGAAATTCTTAACTATTATTCAAATTTTTATTTCAATGAGTTCTTGAAAAAAATAGATGACATAAAGATAGGGCTCAAATCTATAGGTTCCCAATAATAATCGGTGTAACCCTGGATAAATAAAGGATGAGTAAGGAAAGTTTTTTGTTGTTATTGATCTGATTTAATCATTGATTTGAATTTAAATTGTTGATACTTGTTTGTACCCGAACAGAATCAATCATAATCTTGTTAACAGAAGAAAGGAAAAACAATGAATGCGTTTCATGAAAAACGTCTCAATTTTGAAAAGCTTTTGTGGAAACAAAAGGCACTGACTCTGAAGGGCCTGTCTTTGATCTCTTGGTTAAGCGATAAATCATTTCTTTTTTACCTTTTATTTTATACCCGAATAATAATAAATCAAATTATGTTTTTTTCTTCACTTATTTTTCTCTCCCTCTCCTCTCCCTCTCTCTTCAGACATGACTTTCAAAAAACATTTGATAATTGAAATCCAATTGTTATTCAATTGACTCCGAGAGGCGTTATTTTACGGTTTATTAATCTTTTTTCGCACAGAATAACAGATCAATTCAATTGAATAAATAACAAATTAATTAAATTAAAATATTATGCTTATTCAATAAAGAAATTGTGCTCTAGGGCAGTTCAGCTATTAGGACTATTGGTGAATTTAATGTTGGTAGATCAATTTCAAGAACAAATTTCTTGTTTTTCCTTTTGTGATGTTTTATCGCTTGAATTGGTGTTTAATTTTTTTTCTTCAGATAGTCTTCTCTCAAATTCATATTTTGTACTCAATTTGTATTTTTTTCACTAATTCTGTGCCTTTTTTCTATATCTTTTTGAACAGAGCACAGGACAGCACAGGTACTGTTCCCCTCAGAATTCGGGTCAAATAGATTTTGATTTTGTTTGAAATACTTAATAAACTTTTGAATTGAATTCTAATTAAAGTTTAAGTTTAAGTATTTATTAATCAATAGATTTCTGGGACCGATAGCACCGAATAGTTGTTGTTTATTAGCTAGGATAATTTTGCATATTTGGAACTAGATCATTATCAGGGTTGGAATAATTTTAAAAGAATTTCTCTAAAGTATTATGAATTTGGATATAAAAACAAAAACAAAAACTAAATTCAATAAAAAAAACAAATAATTGATTTTTATAGAAATTTTTTGAAATAAATAATTCCTAATCAAATCAAATGTAAATGTTTCTTGTTGCTATTTGTTTGCCTTGATATTAAACGCTGATATTAAACATGTGCGTGCTTGTGTACAATCATGATAACTCTTGTTACTCAGGACAGTTTTAAAACAAAATATAATCAAGGAAAAAAATTGTAATTAAATTCTTTCAATGAAAAAAAGAGACGAAAAAAAATATATTGAATAACAAAAAGAGAATTAACCGAAAACTTTATCTAAAGTGAAAACGTAATGATAGATAACAATCGACGATAACATTTGTATAATACCCTGAGATAAGGGTCGGCTCCCGATAGAGATATGTAGTTCAAAAGCCAAGGGTGACCGAAGCCATAGCACCTGTGCCTCTCACAATAATCACCTGTAAAAAAAGTGCAGGTATTTCAAGTTTTTTTAAACGATTTTTTTCCTGAATCGCAGAATTAATTTCTTCTTAGAAGTAATATATGAATCATAACTCAAGTCAATAGTCAAGTCATTTGAAAATAATAATAATATTTTTTCAATAAAAATGATAAATAATTTTGTCTGTGATTTAGTAAATTCATTATAAGTGAAGGTATTCTCAAAATATTTTCAATTCTGTACGAAAAATATGACCTGACTTTACGCCCCGGCGCACAGTTTAGCACAGATTTTGGGGGAGAGAATCAAATTCATAAGACTCACAAACGCCCTGAGCATCCATTAGATAAACTTTTAGATACAAATAAATGGTTTATTAGTATTCAATGAGATTTTTCTCTGTGTTTCATATGAGAGGAGAAATATCTGATTAAAACTGTATTTGAAAAAAATTGTATCAAATATTTTAACAACAATTTGCTCACACCTTAAGCCATGATTTTCATCCCATTAAATGATCTGTTCTTTTCATTATCAGATAAATATTTATTAGCTCCAGATATCAATTAGCCGTTTGAGCCTGGCTAAAATAAGTCAACATTTTTTCTTGTTGTTGTTGCTGCAAATTGGAGCTAACTTTCAGTTTCTTCGGCACTTATGCTGTCCTCAAAGAGGTCTCTCAAAATTTTTTATGAAAACAATGACTAAACAGTAATTAAACATAATTTCAAACATAATTAATAATCTTTTGTATCGTTTGGGGAATCTCTCTCTCTCTCTCCCTCTCTCGCACTTTCTCTCACTCTCTCGACTACAGGAAAGTTTTAAAATGTTATTCAATTAATTATTTGAAACAATTTTTTTTATCTATTCCTAAAATCGGTTATAATTTTCTCTCTGACTCTCATCTGATTTCAAATTGACTTTTGTGTTGTTTTTCAGGGCTTTGGATACGACTTCTCAAACAAATTCCTCTAAAGATTTAAATGCGATAACTCTCTGAAAATTTTGTGTGTGTTTAATTAAAAATGACCTTGTTTCTCCTAGTCTTGGTAACATTTTTCGCACAGGGCTAGAAAAAATTAACGGTGATTTAATCCGTGCACAAACATGAATGGCATTCCTCTCGTGGACGTAGAGCTCAGACCTTAAAAAACTGATTAATCTATTAAAATGTCATTTCTTATGGAAATTGTTTTTTCGTTTGTTTTGTTTTTTTTTGTTTTTGAATTTCATTTGAAGTTTTGTTTTCAAAATGTTTTAAATTAAAAAATATTTTTTTCTTTCCATAGATTTTAATATTAGATAAAAAATTTTCGACAGATTTTTCAATAAAATTCAAATTAAATTAATACTTAATCTATAGGTTCTTTGATTTTGACCAAGATCAGATCGGAACGATAATTTGCAGCAGGGCAAATTATAATTTAGTTTTGTTTATTAGGAAAAAAAACTTGAAACTATTCGCAAAATAGGAGCAAGCTCGATTTTTGGACAAAAAATATTTCCATAAAAAACATCACAAGACCTGAAAGAGCACAGCACAAGAAAACAACATATGAGAGCACAGGTATTGAACTCGAATTAAATTGGATGATACACTATATTGATAAGAGGGTCAAGGAAAACCCCTATCAAACAAATTGAGTTAGTTAAAATAAAATTTAAAAAGGTAAACAAACCATACTAAATTGAATTAACGTTGAAAATCTTCGTAACTTGGTAATTTCATTGAAATAATCTTCAACATGATATTGGTTAAAGTTAAAACGAAGTTTGATAATGTTTTTACTGCTGAAAAATTAATCTAGACCATTATTTCAATTAGTAAGATCAAATTGGATTAAATATCTAATCTGATTAATCGAGTTATAAAAACTACCATGCCAATTTTTCACCAAATAAAGTTGATTTATCTAAAGAAATAAACAGTCGACTCGTATTCGGCCTCCAATCCAAGGACGGGTCGATCGCAGTGAACGTGAACTCAAAAAAATCTGATACCAGACCCGAAAGCACACAATAATTGCTATCAATTTTTTTTCAGCGATAACTCCCAACACAGAAGTGGTGACCAAAAGTTAAACACAAAACTGATTTGAACTCTTGGGGAGAGGGAGAGGGAGAGGGAGGGAGAGAGAGAGAGAGAGAGAGAGAGCAAATTGATTTCAATGAGATTATCGCTATTATCACCCATTTATGTATTTGAGTGAACAAACATTTTTGTGAAAAAATGATTTTATAGATTAGATAATCAATAATAATATTATTTGAATGAATTTGATCTCAAACTTTGATTTAATACGAGATTATTGGTTTTTAAAAACCAGGTACCTTTTTGCGAACAGTTTTCTGGTTTAATTGCGACTTTTTGATTAGTGTCCAAGGTGGCTTTAATAATGTTTTCGTGTGAAATTCAATTAAACTAATCGTGTGTTTTGATAGTAATATAGTTAAAAAAAATTGTTCGACTATTTTATGGCTTAATTTAATAACAAATGCTTATCGCTGTTTTAACTTTGAAAATTGAATTGGTAATTATTCGAAATTTGGCTTGATTAATTAAAAATCTGTGATTTAAATATTTCAAACATCTTGGTTACTGTAGCCTCGCTGAAAAATTTGATTTTGAAATTCCAAACCAATCGATAGATTACTTTTTTTTCTCACAATATTTGCGGAGAAAAGAAATTATCGAAAAGTTTTTGATTTATTTTCGAAATACAAACAAATAAAACAAAAACTACAAAAACAAATCAAAAAATATCTCAACAAATGTTATGAATAATCGATTGGAGGAGAAAAATATTTGGCTGTAAAACAATCCAATTAAGGTCATCTAACCTTCTCAGAGCATTCTGTTTGCTCGGGTATGTGCTGTTCAACATCACAACTCAACACAAAAGTCGGTGTAAAAAGTATAGCAAAAAAAAGTTTACTTCAGATTTATTTCAGATAAAGAGTTGAGAAGAAAAAAAAATTTCTGATTATTTGACAATAATTTTTCACATGACTCGACTCCAGCCGATGACTGTGAGGTAGTGCCTGAGCACAGGCTTAAGCATTGGCAGCCAAATGGCCGGCAATTCATCAAATCATTTATGAAATCTTTTTTTCCCTAATTTTCGACCCAATAATGTCAGTCCCAATAAGTGGCGATTCTTTTGGGAGTCGTGGCTATGATTTTAATCAATTACCCCATTGTTTTAAATAATTTAAACAGTGGAGCAAGATCATTTATCGCTCATTTGGATGCGCCTAGAACAATGCTAATAGCCTTAATTCTTGATCAATGCAAATTGAATTGATATTAATCTAGCTAACCAATAATTTCAACACGAATATTTAAGCAGATGCAAATAAGCTTGGTCAATCTGTATATTGTTGTTGTCACCTTGCTCATCAATTCATAGGCTATCGATTCATAACACATTGCGATTGACTTGTGGCAAACAAAAATGTCCCGGAGCTTAGCCCATAAACACGTTAACCGTTGATGACTGTAATCAGAAGCTATATATTATTAAACGAGTTAATTGTCGCATTTATTAGCCATGGTACAATCAATTTGGATCGCAAATTGACTCTTCTCACAGGCATTTAAAAAAATTGTGGGGGAAAGCAGTTTGAACTTCAGTTCCAGAAATTGTTATCCAGTTTTTGAATTTCATGTTTTTTTTCTCTCTCTTTCGCTTTATTTCACTTTTCGATAGTAATATAGTTTTCATATGATTTCGGTTTTGGGCAGAAATTTGAGGAAAATTTTTTTTCTACACTTTTTTGTCTTAACTCTGGTTTACGTTTACAGTGAAGATACCAATCAGTGATGCGTTCAATAAACCACTACTTAAGGGACAGAAAAAAACATACCATCAGTCAGGGGCTGAGCTAAATGTGTGGGCCCTTAAACACCTGATTTGATATACATATATATGCGAAGGAGGAAAATTAACCTTAGTTCGCCTTGGTTAATTGTCGATAATCTGTTTTAATTTACGAACAAAAAAATATTTCACTCATTTTTCTGAATAATTCATTAAATTTATTGATAAATAATTCAATCCATTTGGTAATGAATCATGAATTTATAAACTTGCATAAAAAGATTGCTCGTTAACAAACACGTAATTGCCAAGGTTGTTGGCTCTCTGTGTTGGTTGAACTATTGCTAAAATAACAATTGAGCAAGATTATTATACCCAGATTGTGAACTCGAGATGGAACTCGAGATAAACCAATGAATTGCTAATTGATTTTCTAAACACGTGTTTGACTTTTTTTTCCAGGAGTGCCAAATATATCGGCCACTCCTTTAGGTGTTCGTGATCTTTGCCAAGACAATTATTCAACGAAAAGTATTTCACCTAATTTTTATGTGGGTCCTATTTTTTTGGTTGATCTTGGATTAAATTTAAGGGATATTCGGGAAAAATGGCCTACAATTTGATTCTAAGTTCCAATTTAAATGACGATCAGTAGGTCTGAGCTTAAAATTTTTGGATCATAAGGTCAAGGGTGAGACCCATCCGAAGGGATACACCGGGAGCTATCCTATTGAAGATTGACAGTGTCTGCACTCAATAGATAATTATTATCAATCGATTAATAATTATTATTTTTTTGGGGAAAAAATAGACGAGTGGTTAATGACTGGTATTATATGCTGTTCTCATCTCTTCATAAAAGACGAGTTTTTCGGCACAGAATACAAAAGTATTTTAATATTAAAATATTCGTCTGTTTTATAGAATGTGAGGAAAAATGTTATTAAATAAGAGAAACAACTGAAGAGAATCCCAATTGGAAAGGCATTAATCAATCAAAGAGAGAGAGAGAGGAGTCCCCTCTTCATTGAAAAGTTCATTGCTCATTTGAAATTCATTGAGATTATCGCTTGAATTAATCATTTTATTAAATACTTTGTCTTTTGATTTCGCGTTTCACTAGTTTTTAGTGACTTTTAGTTATTATTTTTGTTTTTTTTTAAATTCAATTGAGTTTTGGTCTTCACTTGACTTAAAGATTAAAATCATATTTAAGTTTAAGAAAAAAAGTTTAGATTAAAAATCGATTAAATATTTGGGTTATGTTTGAACACAAAAGACAAACAAATTCAAAGTTAAATGTCTTTTAATTGTAATTAAATGTATAAAAATCTGATAACTGTTTAAACTCTGTATATAATGACTGGAAATACATTAAGAAAAAGACAAAAACTATTTAATCAAAGGAAAGGAGTTTTCAAATTATTTACGGATATTATAGTTTGGCTTTTATGGGGACTGACAGCAGAGGAAACGGTTCATTAAACCTAATTAAGACATTAAGACATCAAAACTTCTTTTTGATTAATGTTTTCATCTATTGGACAGTTGTCTCGAAAATCGTATTTTTATTCAAATTCTTAACCAAAAGAGAAATCCGAAGACTAATAGAAATCAAATGAAAGCAAAAAAACAAAAGAGTTTTCAAAAGTTTTTTTAATTGAATTCAATTTTGATTTAAATTAATTCAAAATATTTTTTTGAGGAAAGACTTCAATACGAAAAACATTTAAACTTTTCCATAAAATACTATTCAATTGTATTGTATTTTAATTTTTTTTTAAACTCAAAAAACTTTTTTGTAATAATTTATAATAACTTTAATATTAATGACTTTTCTGTCAGACCTGTTGGGGGGGATAGGGATAAGGTCTCAAAATTTATGGCTTTCCCCATAAGCACAGCCTTTCCCAGTGCTTAGAAATTAAAAGTATTTAAATCAAAATTAATTTAAATCTTATTTTCAATTATTAACCTTGGGTTGCTCAACCGGCCTTTATAAGTAGGGTGAAAAAAAGTGACCACATACTCATTATATTCTCCCTGAAAGTTCGGACATAGGTTTTTCATTGATCAATTCATAGGTCTATAATTAAACTTGAGTTTATCATGATAAAAACACTCTGCTCACACCTGCGCAACCTACAAACTCAGATCGGTTGAGCAAGCAAATATTAACCCGTTTTTCAATTCAATTGAATTTTATTTGATTTATAAAATAGACTCTTAATTATTGGCATAAAATTCAGATAAAACAGAGATTCCTATTAAGATATATATCGTAAACAACTCTTTATCTGATTTCATTGGCTATTAGTTTAGGGAACGGCTATCAAGTCCTGTCCACAAAAAGCTTAAAAGGGGTTAAAAATAGATTAAATTGAACTCAAAATTATCAGAAATACTATTAAAAACAATTAGAAATCTATCGTTTAATTAGATTTAAAATTAAAATTAAAAACAATTAATAATTAATCAGAAAATCATTTGATTTGTATATAAGACGACAATCAGATGACACACAAAGTGCCACAAAAGGACAGCACATCCGCTGCCTCTAACGTCACGCTACGGATCGGTGGCCATCGACAGGAGTGGCCACTATTTGCCGATACGTTGGACGAGCCATTCGTGTTGACAGAGGGGACACCTATTGTTCTGTTGGACCCATAAAGACATACAGCAGTTGTGGAAACTGTGGTTACATTCGCCCCAAACGACAACACATTCATCGGTTCTGTTGTCGGACTGACACCTGAGACAGGCGTCCATCACCTGAACCCTACATATGGCACATGTGTCGCACTCGCAGTCCCAGCGCCACATCGCACAGCAGTTCCACTTCTTCAGTACGAATGGCTTCTCTGGCGGCCGATCGCTGCCCCGTCTGTCGCCACCAGTGCTGTCGTTGGCCCGCCTGTCGTCGTGACGGCTGTTGGCGTCGCCTGTCGTACGGCTATCGTCGGCCACACATTTGCCGCCCGTTTCCCCGTAATTGTTCTCTTCGTCGCACATTTCGAGACCCATCTCTTTGTCGTTGTTGTCGTCAAACTCGTCGTTCATCAGCGAAGACATCACTCAATGAGTTATCAATTGTTTTGTTTTTGTGATAAACAGACAAAAGCTGTAAACAAAGTGTTGAGTAATGAGAAGGATATGTTCGTAAACAACGTTACGTGAAATGTATGGTTAGGTTTGAATACACTTTATATAAAATAATTGTAGAAAAATTTTGTTTAAATTAAATGATATTTTCTACAAAAACTTGTCACATGTTTTGAGTTTAAATAAAACGTAACAAATATTTTTTAAAACCCTTTAAAACTTCATTAGTTTCCTAAAATTGATCAAGTTCATTGATTAAGTACTTTACCAAGTTTCATTCAACAATAGATAATATCGGTTTGAAATATTTTGTTTCACAACAATTAAAAAAGTGATTCAAAAAATTTTCTATAATTTTCATCAAAGCAATGGAAATATCAAACGGAGGAACTGATTGGTCTTCAGTTCAGGTCCTGTCCGATGACTGTCTGACACTTATATTCAACGAATTGAGTCCCAAAGATCTCTTCCGATTGGAGAGAGTCTCAAAACAGTTCAGTCAATGTATTGCAGATTCGCTGAAACTGAGGAAATGCTTTTCAATGGTCAGAACAGCAGAAATCAATCGAAACCTTTTGGGACACTTTTGGTGTTATGCAAAACACGGATCAAAAGTAAATTTCCTCAATGATTTGAAGCCATCCGTTACTCGAATCAAAGGAGTCTTTATATTCAACGACAAAATGGATGATATCTTGAAATCGATATCAACAAAATGTACAGCAATTGAATCACTGACTCTTAGAGAATGTTATCTCAACGAAACAGTTATCAGGTTTTTCAATGAGAACTTGAAGCGACTGAACTGTCTGTCCCTTCAGCACTGTTGCCTACCGTTCCAACAGTTCCTGTCCAGTGAACAGACAAAAGTCTTATCCAAGAAAGTGCTTCATTTGAGCTTGGTTTTGATCGCTGATTCTTTGGACGACATATACCTCGATGACAACAAAATATTGGATTTGATTCGTTTGTTTCCAAATATAGTCAAACTTAGGGTTCAATTTTTGGATGCTTTGTGCTTTGAAAAAATATTTGAACGGTTGACGCCTTCAATGAATTACTTTTTTATGGACTCTTTGAATCCACGGACACCTCAATCGATACCCAATACTATATTCGAGAACCAAAACGTACTTCAGTTGCGAACTCTTCATCTCTTCGGATATATCGGACCAAAAGAGACGATCGAAACTATAATATCTTCAATGAATTTGAAGATATTTTCGTTCTGTTGTAAGGAATTGAGCTCAACTCTCATACAAAAAGTTGCAAGGTATCAAACAGAGCTCAAAAGACTTAACATCACTTTCTCTATATTCACCGGATTTGAGAATTTCAAAAGGAATGTCATCTTCAAGAAAGTCGTTTATCTTGAACTTCATGGTAAGGAAATGATACGGAATTCGATATATTTCCGACAATTCATTGATATGTTTCCAAATACGAAGAGTTTAGTTTACTGCCCTTGGAAGTGGGTTGAGTGCATACAAGACGGACAGCCCTGCTATACCTGCTACTACAGAACTTTCGATTTGATCCCAAGATTAAAATCTGTGAAATGCTTTCAAACAACATTCAATTCTCTTTGGAGAGGAAGACAATTATTCGAGTGTTTGGATCGATTACCTGAACTGAATTTCTTGAAAATCAGTTGTTCCCATAGATGGAACAATTCACATGAGCCTGATGATTCATACAACGGAGGATTACTAAAGTATCTCTTGGATTATCTCTTCAGGATTTGCGAAGAGAAACCTCAAAAACTGTTCAAGTTCAAATTGATTTGCGGTTATATATCTCTTCCTCAAGATTTCAAAAGACCAAGAAATCTAAAAATATTGAAACATGTTGATACGAGGTCACCATTATTATCAATAGTTTGAAATTGAAAAATAAAATATTTGAGTGAATTGAAGAACTCTTTTTCTTAATGAATAAATCATTATTTAATTTGATTTATAGGTGAGTTTTGTCTTTCATTAATAAATTATCATGATCGATCAATTAATTATTCATTCCTTTCCAAGTAATTTACCAAATAATGATTAAAATGATGGCAGCACTCAATAGATTTCTTATTGATTGATGTTTTGGAATAATTCAAAATATTATTTTTGTCTGAAATAAAGTTTAATTCACTTTCAATACAAAAAGTTTTTAAATTGCTTTGCTTTTAAAACATGAGTTGCTATACTGTCCCTCGAGTATCTGTCCCTTAAAATTAGTGACCTCAAAATAGTGGTCATCAGTGAGCGGTCGCTTCCCATTGAATTGAACATGTTCACTGATTCAGTACTTTACTAGTTACAAGTTTGATTCAACAATAGATAATATCGATTTTAAATTATTTGTTTCATAACTTGATAATATTGAAAAAGTATTCAATATATTTTCTATAATTTTCATCAAAACTATGGAAATATCAAACGGAGAAAGTGATTGGTCTTCAGGTCAGGTCCTGTCCGATGACTGTCTGACACTTGTATTCAACGAATTGAGTCCCAAAGATCTCTTCCGATTGGAAAGAGTCTCAAAACAGTTCAGTCAATGTATTGCAGATTCATTGAAACCGAGGAAATGCTTTTCAATGGTCACAACAGCGGAAATCAATAGAAACCTTTTGGGACACTTTTGGTGTTATGCAAAACACGGAACAAAAGTAAACGACTATTTCCTCAATGATTTGAAGCCATCCGTTACTCGTATCGGAAGACACTTTGTTTTCTACGAAAGAATGGATGTCTTGAAATCGATATCAACTAAATGTCCATCAATTGAATCACTGACTCAACGAAATACTTATCAAGTTTTTCAAATCCTTTTATCATAATTTAAAACATCAAAACATTAGAAGAAAAGTAAAAAATCTTTTTTGATTCAATTGAAACTCACT
>JAQIXV010000618.1:0-24377 GCA_034700625.1 Tectocepheus velatus
TGGTCAAATCAGATTAAGTTTAAATTTCAACCATTGGTCATTCCATTTGACCATGGCAGTAAATAATTTTGAAAAATGACGATAATCAATCTTATCATGATAAAATTTCATGGAATCCAAAGATAATTTAGAAACTGTAAATTTTTAATTTTTATCAATTCCAATGATTATAAAATCCTTGTTCATTTTAAAAATTGGAGGAAATTGGCTGGACTACTTTTTATTAACTTAAATAAATTGACTTTTGATTTTTTTCAAATTCACCAAAACATAAATATTTCATCAATTCGTTTGATAACAGACTCTATTCGTTGAAAAATTGAGTGAATACTGAAATGAATGTAAAAATACTTTTTGAGTATTTGTTTGCCTTAAACACAAAACTCACGAATAATAGACTTTTCTTCAAAATATTATTTTCGAGATAAAACCAAAACTGTATTTGAATTTGAAAAATAAAAATGGATTTTATTTCAATTTTGACCACAACATACATTACAGGATATATTCTGTCCTTTCAAATGGTTTTGTATTAAATTTTCTGTCCTTGGTGATGAATTACCTTTCAAATTTCAGTATTTTCCAAAATAAAACTATTTTAAGCTTGGTACGATTGACAAAGTAAGACAAATGTATTATAATTCAAAAGAGAACCAATTAAATATCATTTTGTTCTTATTGAAGTGTATCTTGATAAGCTATAATTTGCAAGATAAAAATTATATAACAATTTAATATAGTTTTTATTAACTATTAATAATTGTTGATCTATGTAAAATTTAGACTAGGACGATTAAAAAAAATCTCTCATATCCATGTTTTAAATGATAGGTAACGAACCATGTTTTAAATAAACATTTACAGTCTTTAATCTAATTAACTTTTATAAGGACTTGGTAAATTATATATTGATAAAGAAAATTAACATGGAAATATTATCGATAGAAAATTTGATAATTATCATTTGAAGGCTAGCTTGATAACGACCTGGGTAAAATTTTCAAAAGTTTGTAAACCTATAATAAATAATAATAAAAATGCTTGTTCATTTTAAGAATGGTCATTTCTAATAAAGTCATATATCATAGGAATTATTCTGTCCTTTCAAATGGTTTTATATTAAATTTTCTATCCTTGCTGATAAATTACCTTTCAAGTTTTAGATTTTTAAATGACCAATCAATTTCACCAAGCCTGTTTCAATTTTCAATACTCATCAATCACATCTTACGCTCTATTACCGGTTCAATTATAATTATGACCTTTTTCATGTAATTTAACCAAGCTAATGGACTGTTATCTGGGTTGGCAGTCGATTGTTTACCCGGACTATTACGGGAAGTAATCAAGAGATAAATAAATACGTTATTTGCGATATATTTGATAAATAAGTGTATATTCAGTACTATATTCCCCTTATAAGCGCTGTTTGACGGCTGAGCAAAACGGAAAGGGAGAGCGACGGACAGCACAAGAACTACCAGTTTTTTTTATTCTGCACAGAATATTACAGACGCCTGTCCTGTATTTTTTTTGCTGGGCTTACACTACAGGGCTCTGAATTATTCTGTGCTGTGATCTCAGGGCTCAACAGAATATACGTTAGAGTAATAGATGAGCAAAAATTTGGAGCCGGGTCTCAGAGCACAGGACAACGCTTTAATTCGATTGCATTACAGGAATCAGTAGTAGAGCTGAGAAACTCTTCGGAGACTCAAAGAAAATCTTGTTTTGCTGTCTCATAAGACCTAGGATTCTGTGGATAAGATGTGAAAATAATTTTAGCTAGAACTTTCTCTTTATCATATCTTGATAAAAAAAACAAAGTTGCTAAAATAATAAATAACTTGAATGTTTTTGCTTGACCAATATTGCACAAAGTTACTTTATATAAATACTGGCAATTGTGGGCTCATCATGCTCGAATTATTTTGTTGCTCTTGCTCAAATAAGTTTTGATTAAAACGCTGATGAATTTGTTGCTAGGATTCAATTCCTGTAAATCCATTTGAAAAATAAATTCTCTTGAAATCCATTACTTATTAAAAAGAGTCGTTGACTTCAAGAATATTATTCTGAGCGAATGGCACAGAATAAACGCAACCATTTTTCAAAAGCCATGTTATAAATGATATTTTCAGTTATTGAATGCATCGACACATACAGGGGGACAGCCTTCTGGTGTCTGCAAAGTCTTGGACTGAGAGATGAGTTTTTTTTCGCTCAGCACTTGTTCAGTCAGTTTAGCAAATAATCAATTCAGAGGCACAGGATTTGGGGACTGAGTGTATGCCTCGGAGAGTCTACAATCGAGTCAAACACAGGAGGATGAGATATGTGCTTGGGCATTAAAATCAAAGAGAATTGCTCAGGGCTAACATCTTCATAGTTGATTAATTTCCTGCTTTTTATCTTTTTGTTTATGAATTATTGGGAATAACAATTTTTCTGAGAAATTCAGTTATCATAGTCACTTTTGGAATTAATCACCAGGGAAAATTATAATTTATCAATTTGTTCGCTAAATTAGATTTCATTTACTCCATTCGATTAATGATTGCTAGATAATTGCGAAAAGTTTATTTCGCAATGTTCTATCTTAACCATGATGAAAAGTTCGTTTAATGAGGAGAAATTATCTTGGTTTAATATTTGAAAGGGTTCGGATTATGGAGCAAAATGTATACAAGATAATTTTGATTATGAAAAATTACAAAATTATCCACGTCTTGAACCCGACCCATTAAAAAAGGTAACATTTTATATTTGACAATATAACTGAGTTTCAAATAAACATTTACAGTTTGCAACTAAGCAAGTAAATTATTTTTTCTCACACAATAAGTTAGTAAATTATTTCACCAAGTTCAAGCATTTTGCAAAAAAGTGTCAAGATGATTTTAATTGATATTTGTTTGGAAAGTGTAAAAATAAACACTCAATTTTAATATCCATAAACAAGTTAAAACGTTTTATATTTAATTAAAAATATTCAGCTTGAATTAAACAGTTACAGTCTATGATCAAGTAAAATTTATCCTTCATAAGATTATCTTGTATAATTATTCATTGGAAAATTTTTAGGTAATCAATATTATTTTGTTCAAATTTTCCACTAGATTGATTTTCAAGGGTCTAAAAATTGATATAGATCATTTGGAAAAAGGTAATTCAATTTTTAAAAAGAACAAAATTTCTTTAGCCATGATTAATTTAAGAAAATATCAGATTCAGTAATTTCATGGTATTCTGAAATATTAAGAATTAGTTTGAATTGACCAAGGAAAAAAATACCACATTGGGTTGCAGTTCCACTATAATGATTTAACATTTCATTATTCAATATTGGACCAAGTTTTAAATAAACAATTACAGTTTTTAATTCTATTGAAATTAATTATCTTGATAAAAAAATTTGAAAACGGAACATACCTGAGCTTATTATTGCTGAGATACAGTTGTTTGAGATTTTTCAGCCCCTGGAAGGCGTCCGCTTCGATGGTCTCAATTTGATTGTCCGACATATCAATTGTCTGCAAATGAATAAACTTATTGAACGACTCATTAGTCAAGTGTCGGATAGGGTTGTGGGCGAAGTTGAGTTTACGGAGATTAGGGCAGTGCTGGAGAGCACCGGTCGGCACAGCCTGAAGAAAATTGTTGCTTAAGTCAAGTTCAACGAGATTTGTCACCGACTCGAAGGCCGTCCCATCGATTGTCACTAAACCACACCTATTGAGGTATATTCTCTGCAAGTTATTCAATCCGACCTTGACAAATGATTTCTCCTTAAGCACCTGGATCACATTGCCCGTCATGGATAGCACTTGTGTACCCGGATCCAATTTATCCGGAATCGCCGTAAAACTGCCCGGAGTACACTCGACGGCCATTTTGCCGCTTTTCCATTTGCAGGAACAGTTATCCGGACATTTGGTCTGCGATAATGATTCCAATGAGTGTTGGCGTCGGTGCCGACGGGAGTCGACTCCAGTGGCTAATAGTCCGATAATTATCGCTATTATGAGAAGCAGTGAATAGACTCTAAACTTGTATTTGTTGTAAGAGTTTCGGTCTTTTCGGTGATTATTGTGTTTTTGGCTAAAATTAAATGACATTTCACTTATTTTTTGAATCATTTTTCAATTATTATCTTTTTTCAGTCAATCCTTTAATTTCACATTAATTTTTGAATAGTTCATTATTTATTTAATCTTGGTCACTTTTTTATTAATTGAATTGATTTTAATCTAGAGTTTTATCACTTCGTACGCCATTCCTCTTATACCAGTCCTCATGTAATCCCGAAATGAAAAAACAGTTTAGAGTTGAAAATAGTTGAAAATTCACCGAAGAATTCACTATTTATTTAACTTGAGTGCAAATAATTGAACAAAAATTTTCATCTTATGTTTGCTTTTTATGTATTGAAAAATCTGTGGCACAGGCTTTGAATTGTCGACTCAATTGTTATTAAAATCAAATCTTTTATTAACAGTATTTTTCGCTATTATTCAGAATTTTTTTAACAATAATTGAATGTATTTTGAAGTCCATTAAAATTGTTTAAAAAAAATTGTTATTAAAACAAATTTTTTTGATGTGAGAGTCGTTCCCATTAGTCGTCAGATGTTTTAATAGGAAATAATTGTTTTTTTTATTGAATCCAAAAATTCTGATCACGTTTTTTTGGGGGAACGGACTCAACAACAACAGGAGTGTCGCCCAAACAAAAACATATCACAAATAATAAGTCGATTTTTTTCGCAGCAAAACAACTGACACTGTATTGTATCGCACCGTAGGGTTAGCCCATTATGATTGGTATGTGATGTTGTGTGCGGACACACATTATATCACTTTTTTATTGTCGTTATTCATCCGTTTGTTGAATGTTATGGGAAGTGGTTATCAAAAAAAATTATCTTCACTTTGAAATTAAGACAGTTTTCACAATGATCAGGGTTAAATCAACGGCCATTTCCAAGTTGATCGAACAAATTTCAAACGCCAATAATCCGGGTATTTATCGCTCTGTCGACATCGAGGCACAGAATATTCTGTGTGTTTGAATGAATAATAAATGAATTAGGATTTTGTCCACGTTTATTCTTGTTGCCTGGGTAGAAAAAATTAATTCCAGAGGATTTCTTGCGCTGTTGTCGGCCCTGTTTTTTCTTCTTCAGTCGAATCCCAACCAACAGCACAGCACAGCCTTCACTGCAATAAATAGTATTTTTATTTATATTTTCGCTCTTTTTATTTGATTTGAGTATAAATTCTGAGACGATTTGATTTGCGATTCGTATTCCTCTCCTAACACTCCGGTCCCTAGTTTTGTATTCAGACAAATACCCATATATTTTATCTCTCAGTTCCTTATACTATAAGATATATATATATATTCTCCATCTATTCCTCACTGTCTTATGTGTGTGAGATGTCTGTCCCCTTTTGTTTTAGCTCTTCCTCTGGCGCTGAGCACTACTGGAGTTCCCAATTCTCTATTGTTTTCAGAGGTTTTTGTTTTAAATCCAATTTAAAGCAGAGATTCGTTTCGTTTCTCTATTTTTTGTTTTATTTTTTTTGTTTGTCTTCTCATCGACTGAATAGAGGACTGAAAACAACAAATGTTTTTGTCTTTTGAGTCAATACTCCGCAGCAAAAGACAAAACGACAATAAAGTCGTTAAAAAAATTTGTTCTTGGAATCAGTTGAAGAGATAAATTCAAAACCAGGAATTAGATGTCTGTCCGCTGGGAATCTCGGCAGCAATTCATTGAAAGTTTATTTTTATATATCGAATAAAAAAAATAAAAACCACAAAAACACTTAATTTTTAAACTATATCATGAAAACATTGAGCATGATCAATTTAAAGTTAGGTAAGAGAAATATTAGCTTGTCTAATCGAATAATAGGAATATTATTCATTGACCTATAATTTAACCCAATTTGAGCTCTCATTTTGAATTATTAGCAATTAATTGAAAGCGAAGGTTCAGTTTTTTTTATTATCAAAATTCAAATTAGACACGAAATAAGTCAACATTTCCTGTTATTTCTCATATAATTTGACTAAAATTCACAGCTATTGTTGCTCTCTCTCTCTCTCCCCCCCCCCCTATTGTTAACGCTATTCGACGCAAACTCCCGACAAAAGGCAAAAAATTATTTGTGTTTTCATAAGAGAGAGAAGAAAAATAAAGAGGAAATAATTGCTTTCAAAAGCAAAACATATTAATAATTGAAAAACTAAAGTAGAGTTTTGCCATCTCTTCCATCATATGGTATAATATATTGTGAGCCCAAGTTTTTTGAGGTTTATCTCCAGTTTTCTCGTCATTAATCAACTTTTTTGTACATCTTTTCCCTGTTCAGTGTCTCTCCCCTCCCCTCCGAGTAATCCCTAATTTTCCAGCAAAAAGAATTGGCAAACCATTTGGGGACAGACCTCTCTCTCTCCTACTCAACAGACGAGTAATTAATCTCTTTTCCCCTTAAGATTAATACCCGGATTACTTAATCCGCTTAAATTGAAATCCCTTTCCCCTCCGGAAAGCCATCCATTCTTCTGATTATCGTTTGAAATAATAATCAAATCTAAGAATAAATTTTCGCAATAATTAAGCCTTTTATGAAAAAAAACGCTCAGAATATTCTTGGATTTCGTATAGAATTTAGTGAAAAAGTAGGCCTTCCCTCAGGTTTTGTATAAAAAAAATTTAATTGAATTCAACAAAAGGTTGTCTGAAATATATATCCGAAAAGTAGCGACACATTTAACTACAGGTTGTTTTGAATAACGTTTTGGGCACAGAATAAAAAAAATAAAATGGTTTTCCACTCATTCATGAGCTTTAACTCAGTTATCGGAAAATGGATTTTCATAAAAATTGTGGTTCACTCACAGCACTGGGCTTTTCAAAAGTCATGGCAACCGACAAATTGCTGGTAAAATAATTGCTTAACATTACGTTTTGATTGTAAATTCCTAACGCATTATATTTACACAAAAAAAATTGCTGTAATATAATCTGATAATATGAGAGCGAATACTGCCCTGAGTCAAAATGGAAAGCCTCACTCAATTTTTAGGTCAGACCCTAATTTAATTTGAAAAGAATCCCGAAATTAGATTAAAAACAAAAAACAATTTATAGATTATCTCCGAAATGAATGATATTGTTTATGTGGGAGAGGGAGTGGGAGAGGGAGCGGGAGGGAGGGAGAGAGAGATCCCATAGATTTTGGTTAAATAGAAATCAAAAGATAAATATTTTTTCATTAGATTTAGAGATGAAGTCATTTCTCTTATTAATTGAATTATTCAAACATTTCGACTGAAAAGTCACATAATTTTGTAGAGAAAACTCATTTTCTTCGATCAATATTTGATTTAATTAATTAAATTAATTTTGGATTTTCATATTGAATGAGAAATTTTATTTATATGCTGTGCTGTGCTCTCTGTGCTCATCACCAGTTCATTAGTGGCAAAGACTGAGAGAAAGTGGAGTGACTTCAATGAGAAAGAGTAAAAAAATTTGTTGACTGAATATTAAGTTAAATTAGATTTTCAGTTGACTTCAATGTAAGTATAGATAAAGCATACCATCAATTCAATAGCAATTCTGTGCTTTTTTATTCTGTGCTATCTCTACATGTGATGAAACACAAGAGGAAAACACTAATTAACTCAAGTGATGGTAATTTTATTACTCAGTTTTTTATCTGGTTTTGAATTTTTTAAATATTTTTTTTCACTCTATTTATTACACAACAAATGTTTGGCAAAGATGTCTGTCCTCTCAATCGATATATTCTGTCCGCAAAACCCTTTGGACTCTTCAAAAGGCAAACACTTTTAGACTAAAATTAATTCAATTAATTTTCACTCATTTTATTGTATTGTCTTTACGTCTAACCAATAATGAGCTCTATTTTCGAGATTTTTCTTATCACAAGAGGTTGTGCTATGGCTGTGCTCTGGAGATGGATGTGGCGAAAGGATTCTTATTCTGTGCTCTGCTCTGGATATTCACTCTGTGTTCTTGTGTTACAACATTTAGCCGACTATTACCAGAAGGGTTTCCAACTATTGGTGAACACACTGTGGGGTTAATTAACAAATTCATCGACACTAACAGCGCTCAGCACAAGCCTGTGCTCAGTATTTGTGTCGAAGGCTAGAGATATATCTGAAACGAGAGAAGAGACGGAATTGTTTTCTTTGAGAGAGAGAGAGAGAGAGAGAGAGAGAGAGAGAGAGAGAGAGAGTCTGTGTGTTATCCTTCGACAGCAAATAAACGCAAACTCTTTACACAAGTTTTGTCTGAAAACCGAGTCTTAGAAACAAAAGGTTCTGGAGTTTTGTTAATGAGTTTTGTTAGACAAACAAACTGTGCTATCATTTGTTCATAGATGAGACAAAACCTCATATTCTGTGCTATTTTTCTAATGAATTTTGTTTTCAATGAAAATATAACTTTTAAGTCAATGTTTTAAATGAGAAATAAATTAAAAATAAATCAAATTTTCTGTTTATTTATTGAATAGTATTTGAATATTAATCAAGATTATTCATGAGTTTTGATCTGGGCATATATGAATTTTAAAATCGCATTTATGCATGTTACAATCTCTAAATGAATGTGCTTTTTTGCTGCATCAGAGCTTTGCAGTGAAGCATCATTTCGGGAGTCATTTGAATAAAATCCAGTTGAATAAAAAGAGGATGCAAATTTTTCACCATGGATAAATTACCCTTCACTCTGAATAGGAGATATAAATTCAGTTTGAATTATATTCGAGTTTTGTTTCGTTTGATTTGAATTTTAAATTAGTTTTTAGTCTTTTTTCAAACCATTTGTATTGAAAATCAGTAGAAAAAGTACTACTCTTTTGCACAAAAAAAAAGTTAAACTCATTTTTGATATGAATTTCAAATTAAAAATTAAGCCAACGATGAAATCCAGAGACAGTTTTCAATACTATTTATTTCATTTAATTTATATTTTATTTTTATTATTAGTTTTTTTTGTGAATCCAAACAAAAAACTATTTATAAAATATTTTTCTTAAACACAAAAATCTATTTTGAATTTTAATTTAATTCAAATATTTTATGTCTGAATAGATTTCATATTAAAAATAAAGTGAAGTTAGAGCTCAGAATAAGAGGGAAGACATAAGCTCTCAGACAAAAAATGGTCGAAGAAAAGAGGGGTTAGGAGAGGAAAGCCTCCCATTTGTATACATGACTTGCTTTTCAATCAATTCTCATATGAAGTGAAAACAATAATTCTGTTTAAGAATTGGTATTAAAAACCTTTTTATTCGCGAAAAAAGTGAAACATTTTTTTCAACTCTTATTCTGTGCTAATCCTCAAAGAAAAACAAACATTACTTTTCTCTCATCAAATCATATTTGAAGGGAAAGGGAGGCGAAGGAAAAAAAGAGGCAAAACATCTAATAATTTGATTTCTGATTCTCAGGCAAAAGAGTACACACATTAACGGGCATTTGGATGGGGGGACGGCATACGGGGGAAGGGCTGTAAATGTTGAAGACATTTAAGTTGCGATCAGTTGTTATCACAAAATGATTAATAGAAATAATCGTTTATCTAATGCCAGACCTATTTTTTCACTTAACTCTTATTCTGTGCTCTTATTCTGTGCCCCGATTTCTATCGGAGTTAATTGTGTTTGGCTTTTGAGTTGACTTTTTTGAGAAGTGGTTCCTTTGATTCGCATTATTTTCAAATGAGCTAGCTTGTTTAAGAGACGAACATTTCATTAATGACTGTTATTTGAAAAGTCTTTTGAAAAAATAATTTCCAAGAAATCAAATGAAATAGTGTTTACTCAGTTTGAATGTGAAATATCTTTCCCTTTGAATCAAATTTTTATTTATAAGAAAATTAAATGAATTTTTCAATTCATATGAGTTTAAGAAATAATATTATCTTATATTTTGAGCAAAAAATTCAACTCTTGTTTGTTTTGCCCGAAAAAATATGACCAAAATTTTCTACAAAAAAAATTATTTATTTATAGAAAAAAATATAAACTCTTATTTGGATTTCATAATGGATTCGGTCTTTCCCTTCATTTCTCAGTCAATATTAGAGCCTTTGGGCCCAAATCTTGAGCACTGGTAGAGCACTGGTAGGCCTTCCTATCGTTCTGCAGGCAATCCATCAGAGGATTTGAGCTCAAACTCCGGTCTTATATATAAAAAAAAGCAAAACTCTTACCAAAACTCTTATGTCTCTAATGTTTCTGAGAAAACATTACCAAAAACTTTGTGTATATTTTCCTAAAGACGTGTAAATAAAGTCTCGAAATTTTTTTTGTCTTTGGTTTCACTCATTAATTGCAAAACTAATTGCATCTCAAATTTTGTCATCACTTGTGCTGTGCTGTGCTCTGTGTGTGCGAGACATTCCTATCCCCACTGCCTATTGGAAAGGCTTTCCATTTCGCGTCTATTATTCCCAAACACTTCCTAAGCCTCTGAACAGTGTTTGCCTTCAAATGAATGGAAATTAAATTTCTATTCCCTTTCTATTGGGCACAGAATTGAGAGAGAAATTTATCAGATGTTAAGTACCTGTGCTTTAAATTTGAAGGAATTCCAGTCAATAATTAAGGGCTAAGAAAAAGGAGCAGTACTTTAGAGGAAAGGATTGAATGCAGTTCTCGACTAAAATCAATTCAAACGCAAAAGTTTTACTCAATTTTATTGAATAACGAATTTTCAGTTCATTTCCATTAGACTTCTCTAAAGGACTGGTATTAGTCTCCAGAGTGTGTGTGAGTCCTATCCCTTTTCACTGCACAGACATCTTAAGAGTTTTCATTTAAGAGTTAATATTTTTTTTAAGTCAAATGTTTTTTTTATAAGACTTTTCTCATTAGTTTTGAGACAAAAATTTAATTTATTTTAATTATCCTTAAGATTAGCCTTAAGTCAAATTTGATTTTTCAGTTTGTGTTTCGGGTTTTTCGTTGAATTTATTTTATTTTATTTTTTTATTGCAAACTATTTATTGATTTTTCATTTTAAGAGAAAATTTAATTAAAAATTTTTATTTGAAAACAAATTTTCATTAAATAATTAAATGACTTTTTTCATCATTAATTTAGTTTGGAGTCCATCAAAACAGACCCTGGATTTTACAAATAATAATGAATGGTTCGGGTTTATAAAAGATTGCAGGGTAATTGAATTTGTCACTAGGTTTTCATTTTAGGGCCCAGTCTTTTGATGTCAAAACATTATTATTATATTTACGACAAATTTGATTCTGAGCTTTGATTTTGTGATTTTCAGCACAAAATCTAATGAAATAATTTGTTGGCACAGAATAGTTGGGCACAGAATAAAAGGGCACAGAATTTGATACATAAATACGTCGATCGCCAAACGAATTACACCAATCGACTGATCAGATGTCTGTCCAATCGATGAGACATAGTATGAGTGAAACCTGTTTCGCAATACCAGAGCAGAGTCTTGTGCTGTGCTGTCAATTCCCAGCACAGGCTCTCGAGGACTGTGTCCTGATTAACGACTGAATCGCTTTTGGATTCTTAGCTGAAAGACGGGAACGGGTTATACACTGTTCGGGAGTAAACCCTTTGGGAATAGTCTATGACTTTAACGCCTAAAACACTGGTATTGGAAGAGCGCCGACGGCTTTGGATTACATTAAGGCCTCAATTGTTAGCAAATTATTTCACTGAAAAAAAATCACTTTTGGTTTCAAATTCTATCCGAGCAAGGTCATCTGCGTGTGATATATTTGCTTTTATGTATCTAGGCTATTTGAATTCCTAATTCACCCTGGGAAAAAGTTTACCTAGCTCATAAATAAATCATTCGGCTGTAAATCAAATGAAGAATTTTTAGACTGCCATGAGTTTCGACTGTTTGCAAGTTTATATAATTTGATTTATAAATTGGTTTTCATTTGAATTTTTCGATAAATGTCTAGACTTTAGGGGAAAGACATGGCTTCCCATCAAAGCAGTGGAAATGACTTTTGAAAAGACCTTTTTAATTGAATTTTCATTTTCACTGATTCTTTTGAATCTAATTATAAATTGAATTCAAAAATATTTTTACGAAAATTTTTGTTTCGTTTCGAAAAACTTAATAAAAATTTTATTGAATTTGAACTCAATTTCAGCTTAAAATAGATTCAATAGATTTCATATACTTTTCAATTAATTATTCAGTAATAAAGATATGAAACACATAATCCATAAGTAGATTAAAGTATGGGATTAAATGTCTGTCCCTTAAGTGAGTCTTCAAATGAATGTTTGATTTGTTTTTTCGGTAATTCTTTTCCCATTTAAAAGCAAAATATCTTTCAATAATTGATTAACGCATTTGTTTTTTATAGCGCACACACACATCCCTGTCCTCAATGATAGAGCAATTCATTTAGTAATAATAGAGGAGAAGAACAGAATATTTATCAGAAAATTCATGAATTTCTGAATTGGATTTCATTGTTGAGTCGAAAAGAAAAAAATTGATTTTTCATTAATCAGTCATTTTTTCCGTACATTTAAACTGAAATTTGAATTTCATTTCAAACAAACGGCTAAATAAAAGGGACAGACATAACAACGGAGAAGAAAAAAAAAAGTTTAATTCAATTTACATCTCATTATATGTTAGGGGCAGAGAGGAAAGGGAGCCTATTATTCGATAAGAAAATTTTCTATGAATTTATATGAAATTTTCAGTAATTTTTTTTTGTTCCGATAACTAATAAAAATGCAAATTATTTTTTCCAGTCCTATGTCTGGAAAAGAGTATGAATTGTATTGAAAAATAAGAGTAAAATGAAATTCATTTTTCATTTTGTTTTCTTATTTGTCGATTGAGTCTAATATTTGACTTTAAATTAGAGATAATAAAATGGCTTTTATTTTATACCCTGAGCACAGTCTGTTTACAAGTGGAAACTCTGATAAAAACAATTCATTTTTATTTTATCTCGAATTTAATTTTCTCACAAAAAAGGGATAGAATTGAAAAAAGAGATGAAAAATGAAAGTGTTGTGAAAGTTAAGAGAGAGAGAGAGAGTGTGTGTGTGTGTGCGGGTATTACCGAGGAATTCATTGATAGGATTAAACTTATTGTTTGTCTTTATTTTATTATTAGTTTTTTTTATTTTATTTTTTTGTTGTCTCGAAATCCAATACAAAAGCAAAACTCAATTCCCCTTTGAATTCAAGTGAATAGAAATAAAGAGGAAAACCATTCGATAGGAAAAACACATTTATTATCATAAAGTAAAGTCTTGTATCGCACCTGAAGATAAAAATTGAGTTTTGGCACTAAATCTCTCTATCTCTCTCTCTCTCTCTCTCTCTCTCTCTCTCTCTCCCCATCCGCTACCCGGCTATTGAATGAGAGCCAGGACTGGATAGACATAACAATGAGGGCTATTCTGTGCGCAAAAATGTTTTGAGAAGAGAAATGTCTTATTTCGAGACCAGACGTAAGATATATAGACTTTGGGCACAAATTTTGATTAAAACTCAGTCTTCATATGTATGACTGGCTTACATGGGATCCGGGTCTTCGAAATTGAAAACTTTGTTTTTCAATTTCAACTTGCATTGAATCCGGGTGATATTAGTAGATTCAATATAAATCTGAAACCCGGTTTATTATTATTATCTTCTAATGGCCAAGGGCGTTGTTTGAATGGAGATTTGCTCAAGCAAAACTAATATAGCTTGAATATAATCAATAGATTTTTATATTTGAGACAAAAAATTCAAAACTTTTTAAGTAAGGGAAGCACATAACCAGAGCCCAGCCCTTCAGTAGAAAAAAAATCTAAAACTAATTATTTTATGCATAGATTTCACTCAAATTATGAATTAATTATTATTAGGACCACAGGAATAGACTTAATAATTGCGGTTAATTATAAGCATGCAACAAAATTTCTTGTATACCTATCCAATCGATATGTTTTTGCACAGAATAAGTAAAAAAATCTCTGAAATTAAATTCACGACAGAAAAAAATGAAGCCTTTCCTGTGCTATAAATTTCAGGGAAAAAAACAGTTTCCTCAACAAAAAAAAGAGGAGTCACTCCTCTCGAGTGGGATATAAGACACACTCCGAGATGGAGAAGTGCTGCACAACTGACTGACTGTCTCTCCGATTGAAAGGTTTGTGGTTCATGTCTGAGCTCTGATTGATAGCGTCGGTTCACTAGACTCTAAAAGCAATATATAAGTAATAGTATAGAAGTCTATTGTATTGTATGGCAATCGTATTGAGGGCTGTAATGAGAATAAGCTATTAATTCTAGATTTTGTCGTCCCTTTAATTTTGTCACTACTTTTTTTGCAAGACCATTTTTTTCTACGCTTCACTCAATACTACATTATTCTTATTATTTTCTTAGTGGTTGGGGTGAGCAAGGTTGTCTATAAACAAGCTAGAACAATCAAGCAATCGGAAGTCAGGTTGTTTTAAAACTAGAAATTTGATGGTAGGTGACAAATAAATTGTTCCTGCTTCAATTTATACGGGGTTTTTTGCTTGAATGAATTTCAAGGATAGATGTTTGACATGATGTTATTACTACCCTGGTAATCTCATATTGACTTCTGGTGGAGCGGAGGCACAGAATTTATTTCTTACTCACTATTCCTTACTCTCGAATACAATAGAAAAGGAAATTAAATATTCTTTTTATTCTTCGCTGAGATATATATCTCAGTGACAAGAGTTGAGTGAAATATAGAAAAATGAGCAGAAATTTTAAGCTATAAAAAGGCTGAACATAACAACACAGAGCACAGCATAACACAGAGGTCTGGAGAAAAATAAGGGGAAGAATAACTGTAATTCTTTTGCAAAAATGGGAAATACATTTTCAATCCGACATAAACTCGATATCATATTTAACTTTGAAAAGGAGTAAAATATAAGGCATTTACGACTCGTCTGTATATAGTTTTTTTGCTGGTCTTCACGTCTCTCACCCACTCCTCTGCTGTCTATCCCTTTCCTTCTATACTATTATATTCACTAAAAGCCCTGACATTTGTGAGGCTTAAAATGTGAGGCATTCTCTATGTTTTAAAACACTTCACAGACATTAGAGACAATAGCTTTGGATTTGTTTTACTTTTTTCAAGAAAAAAGTCTCTCGTTTTGCTGTTAAATGTCTTTTTCATATGATTTCTGAGATATATTCTGTGCCTCCTATAGACATGTGCTGTGCAGTCATGTCTCTAATTTCAACATTAGTTTAATGTATTTCCAAAAACAAAAAACATTTTTACATAAAAATTGCTTTTTTCTTATTCTGTGTCTTATTCTGTGTCTCTGTTTTTAGTGTAAACATTAAGTTGTGTTCAAAAAAAGGTATTTTAAAAATTCATTTCCAAGAATAAAATTCTTCACTAAAAAAACAAATGAGTTTACAATGAATTCCTAAACTCGTAAACAATTGTGACTTTATTTTACTTAATATTTTGAGTCGTTTAAGAGGAAAGGCGTTCAAAAATGGGTCTCAAATCTAATATACAATTGACTTTAAAAGTGAGCCCCGGAATGGGTTTTTCACTCTTTATTTTTTGCATAAAAAGTAAAACAAAAACTCAGTTTTTAAGACTCTTTACTCATTTATTAGAGGAATGGCTGAAAGCAATAACAAAATCAATAATAAAGAGAGAAATATGAAGAAAATGCTTTGAAAATAATAAAAATAAAAACATAGCCTTAAAACACAGGCAACACATTACTGGGCTTTAAAAGCATTATAAAAAAAAGGACAGACACACAAACTCAGAGCACAGCACAACACACACGAGAATGAGCCCAGAATTTCGTTAAAAAAATCTATTTCTCGCAGAATATTCTGTGCGTACTATTCATGTGCTCTCTCTCTCTCTCTCTCTCTCTCTCTCTCTCTCTCTCTCTCTCTCTGTTAGGAGTGTTTCACTGCATGACTCGTATGCAAAACACGAGAGTCAACTGATTTTCACTTCACGTTTCTCAACATTTCTTTGAATTTTTTTTTATAATTCAAGTTAACTCTTATCCAGGCTATTGTTTGACTGATGGGGAGGAAATTGAACCGAATAAAAAAAATCTAATCCATAATTGTGTCGTGCGTTCAGTCATTTCAAATGCAATTTTCATTTTATTTTTATTTAATTTAAAATATTTTTCTTTCGGATTAAAGTCAGGAAAAAAAGTGAAACTTTAATTCATTTTAATTGAATTGAATGAAAAAAATTACATTTTTTTAACTGAAATCCCACTCAGAATAAGCCCCAGAAAAAAGTCAATCACTTAAATTGAAATAAGTATTGAATCGAAAAATTAAATCTCAATTTTCATATGAATTTGATGTTTGACTTTTCAGATATCTTGCAACTCATCCAAACATATCTTGTTATATATGCCATCGATTTGAAGGCATCACTGGATTTGTGTATAAAATTTTTTCCTGTCGTATATGTTATACGTCTGTTCACTTCAAAAGCGAAATTTGTCTACAATTCTATGGTACAGAATATTATGCTGTGCTCTCAAACTCTATGCTGTGCTAAAAAAGACTTTGGATTCTGTCGATAGCGTGTATTGTAATCTGAAAAGACAGTAATGTTTGCTGTACTCAAACATCATCAGAAATTGAAATTTATAGCACTTAAAGCACAGGGCATAGCCATACTGTGTGCTGTGCTGATCACAATTGAACACCATAAGAAAAAGAGTAGGCTTTCCTTTTTCTCTCACATGTCTATCCCCTCTCTTCCTCTCATAGTTTCCTCTCTTTTTTGGACAGAGTTTTCATTTCAAACACAAGAAGAAGAAAAAACTCATTAAGAATGAGATTATCAGTTGAAAAATCACATTATTTTGAGCTACCATTCCCTACCGTTCCCTATATTTCTTGATTTTCTCACTTCACTCCTCTTATTGACTGAATAATTGATTTTAAGGCAAAATAAAAGAATAAAATAATTTTCGCTTCAAATAAATCATTTGAATTAAAATCAAAAATCAAGAAATCAATGGAAATGAGCCTTAAATTCAATCAATTGATTGATTGAAACGATTTTTTTTTCTCAAGAATCGACTGAAAACTTCCGATAAAAATAAATTGAGATTTAAATTGAATTAAATCTTGGAATCGCTTTAAGTCTGGAATCAAAAATCTAGTTAAGACTTCAACCAAGAAATTCAAATAAGTTTTGTGTCTCTTATCTGAACTTTTTTTTATCTTTTTTTGTTTGCCTTTATTTTTATGGTCAACCAGTTCTTGAACTCCTGGATAAGATTTCTTGAACTCCTGGAACAGATTTCTTTTGAGATAACAATAATAGAGAGTAAAATAAATCAGAGCTAAAGACCCGAAAAGAATGAGTAGTTATTCGTATAATAAATAGACTTTTCTCTCTCTCTCTCCCTCTCTGTATATAAGACATACAGTGAATACAACCGAACCAATTGGACCAAGAATTAGACATCAAAAGAGGATAGGTATAAGACATAAATTGTTTAGATTCCACACATTCTTCAACTCATATAACAATAACTTTGATTTTTCATTCACTAAATACAATAATATTTCCCTCTTTTTATTATATGACTAAAGCTATTAGTTTTTGGCTATAATTTTGTGTCTGAAATACACTCTTTTTTTTAAGTATATAATCAAATCTTAAGTGAATTTTCATTTTTATCAGAAAAATGAGTTATTTTTTTGTCTCCAGTATTATATACTCAAGTAAAATGAATTATTAATGCCTACCTTTTCCGCCAAAAAGTGTGAGGATGTGCTCAAAGTTGTAGTGCCTTTTCAGACAATAATTTGAGCGTAAATTTTATCTCAAATTATATTTAATTTCCTTTTGAATGGAAAATGTGTTGAAAAATAAAAGTCTTATATTTTTATTATTATTTCGCCACAAAAATAATGATTAAGATTAATGTCGTTTCGCAAACATTTATATATTTATTAAGTAATATATAAACAGCGAGAAAAAAAATTCACACAATATTTCACTCAATTGTTTCGGATTACTTTAATCAAGAATTTAATTCAATTCGAGTTTTGCCACAAAAATTTTTAACTCAATTATCGGAAAATGTTTCGCAAATTTTCATCCAATTATTTGCTATCAAATTGTATTCAAAAACAAAATTATAGCAAAAAAATTATTACAAATATTATTATTATTATTATTATGAAAAAAAGTTCTCACAATTACTGTTAGTATTTCAATACAATGGTTCTGTTGCTGTCGTTTGTTGTCGTCAACTCCTCGTTAATACATATTTGTATTATAACTATACATATATTTTGCAGTAAATATAATGTTGAGTAACAAACACAGTAGTCGTATTGATGATGAGTATAGAGCACTGACTGATTCTCACAGAACCAGAGCACTGGTAGTCGTATTGTTAGTAAGAGGATAGCGAAGAGAGAGAAAACTGGGAGAGAGCTCAGCACAACACTCACAAACAGCACAGCACTGGTTATATTATGTATAGAAACACAACGACTCAACTGAACTGTTCTCAACTCAAACACACAGACGACTAAACACTGAGAGCGATGTGAGTGCCGTATATCTGAACAAATCGATTCTTATGATAGCGTTCTTTGCTTTTGGGCACAGACTGTGTGCACAGGCATACTATGGCACAGGCATACTATGGCACAGGAATATTCTGTGCGAGCGCTATATTCTATGTGTGTTTAGTATATGTATATGCAGTTCGGCTCTCATTCCGGTCGTCAGTTCAATGAAAACAACGTTAAGACCAGAATCTGGTTCTGGCGCTGCACTGGTCGGTCGTCTGGTGGGCTCCCGACTGACAAAAACATAGCGCACACCACATAAACATGAATTTGATTGACTCAGTAACTGTTAAGCCGAATGATTAGGGGGCTTAACTCAGCATGGTCAATAAATAGATAATTTTTTTCTGCTCTGCCCTCTCAATTCAATCGGCAATTACTGGGGGAGTCAATCAAATGCCTGGTCTTCTGGAAATTTTTTCGTATAGTTCTAATTGTTCTTGGTGATGTGTGTGTGTGTGCCCTATCCAATTTTGTTTAGAAATAAGCCCTCGATCAAATTAATTACTTTGAAGCGTGACTTTTCTCTATTCATTTCCGTACGTTTTGAGTGATTCCCAGAATATTCTGTTCATTTAGTTTTTATTCTGTGCTATCAGTCGTTCCCTTATTTTGTTCACTTATAGACACAGTTGTGCCGCTCAGCGGCTGTTTAACAAAACTTTTGACAACAGTTTTGATAATTATTATTATTTCATAAATGAACAAGGTAGTTAACTTTTCATTTCATATTTGTGCTTGGTAAACATTCACCAAGAGTTTGATTCTTGAAATTAATGCAGTAAAATGATCCCTCGTTTTTGAAGTACTGTTGAAAAATAAATTCAATTCAATTGAAACAATTGAAACAAAGTTCACCGAATAATCAAGTACCAATTTACCAAGAACACATAATCCTATTTTTCCAACACTTGAACATGAATTCAAATTCAAGAGATTTTTATTAATGACTAAAAAGTTTTTGATAATTATTTTTGTTATGCTTTCCAACTATTGGACTGAAAATCCACTGAATTATTATCTTCTCATGAAATCAATTAATCAAAAAAAAAATGTTTTCGCGAGATATTAGCCATAAGTATATTCCGGATAAAATGCTTTTACTTATTAATAATCATTAAATTTGGAGAAACTTTTGCCAGACTTTAATCCATTAAATGTTCAAATGTTTGGTTTAATTCAAATTTTATTCAATTTTCAAAATAAATTGTCTTTCAGTAAAACTTTGCTTTTCGAGTGAATTAACTATAAGTTTGAGATAAATATCGCTTTGAACTGAAAAATGTGTGAAAAATCTATTCAAACATAAAATTTAAGCGAATTGAATAAATTTGAATAACTAATTTAACTAGGTAATGAACGAATACTTCTTGGGAAAAAACCTATCTTGATCAAACATTGCTTAACATTCGTAACAAAATTCTTGAAATTTTCGTTTAATTAATGAATTTTTTTGTTTTTGTTTTGTATCGCAAATAGACTGCGATTTTGTGATTACGACTGAAACTCATTATTAAATTTTTATCATTGATTTTGATTACACTCTGATATAACCGACAAATAAATTAGTTTTTTAGCTCAAACTCAAAGTCAAACTCCAAAGAATTTAATTGGATTTTGTCAGACATTCTACTGAATCGCATACCAGTCCCCCCTTTCTCGCCCTTTCCCTTAAAAACAATGCCAAAAGTCTATTACAAAAAGTAATTTTCAGTTTTCATTATAAATCGATTAGAAAATGGCTTAACAGTGGACCGGGTTTTGGAGTAAGGGATGTCTGGCTCTTACTGTTAGTTATGAAAATTGATTTAATGAACTAGCTCATTAAATAGGTTCTATTTTTGCTAGTTATCACCTGAAACACTTTAGATGCCAGATGCTATTCGAAACTGTTCCAGGTCTTTCAACTTTATTACTTTTATTTCAATTAAACTAGATTTTATTATCAAGCAGGTTTATTCAATTGAAAGGGTGTGCTCTTTGATAGAGCGAAAAAAAATTGAGACAACTTTTCAAACGATAATTACATTCAATGTTTGAAATAATAAATGAATTATTAATAACATTAATATCGAGTGTCGACAGACTTAGGGCTAATTTGCACGAAATTATTGAAAATAACACGAATTTCGTGAAACCTAATGAAACTTTTGCTCGATATTTGAGAAAAATCGATAATTAGTTAGTTTTGAAGTTTTTATTTCAATTGAATTGTAAAACAGAGACCAAGTTTATTGAGAAAACCCTATTTTCTCACTCAAACTACAGCACAAATTCCTTATGGATTCCTATCATTTACTTTATAGAAAAACGTCTTATTCTGTGCAAACGTCTTTCCCTTTAGACACCGGCACAGCATAACGTACAGCCCTGTGCTATAAATTGAGAGATAAAGAGAGAGTCAATAAAAAATAATTTAATTTGACTCCAATTGTATGCAATTCCAGCGAAAATGTCTTCTCCTTTCATATTATAAATCAGAGACTATTTTATCGTATTATATATAAAAGTCTATGAAATCAAATGAAAGTCTAAATATATTTTCAAATGTATTCAATCAGTTTGAGTGCATTCACGACTCCTCCACTCCTTTTTTGGTGGAAGTCTTTTACTGATTTTTATTGTCAATTGAAAAGCCTTTCTATGAGAGCCCAGTCCTCTTCGCTCAGCACTAATTCCTATTGAAGCCATTCATTCGTACCGTTCATTAAGTTTTGCTGAAAACACAGGATTTTAATTTGCAATTCATTTATACATATTATGAATAATTCGGTGAATATATTCTGTGTGTCTGTCCTATGGATGAGAGGCTTTCCTCTACATTTGGGGAACAGTATCTCTTGATGGCTATGTCTTGTTTAGGTTCCGGTTCTAATTTTAATGGAGTCTTTTCAGCGGAAAATTTCTGCTCTATTTTTCTGCTCAGCCTTTCTGTACATATATTATACAGAAATTATATATTTATTATATATTATATTCGTATATATAAAACAAAAATGAAAAATAAATTTTAGAAAAATATTTTCCTATATTAACATCAAAAGCGACATTAATTGGATTTTCAAAGCATTAATTTTACCATGATTGCACGCAGGAAATTAGCATAGGGTTGTTCCCTGAATCCCAATTTATCAAAGTTAATTTAGGCTGACAAAGGCTCATAAAAGTAACGTTGCTAAATTAATGTTTTATGTTAAAAACTAGTAAAAATCTAATACGTGGAAAACTACCACGAACTCTTGACTCCTAGCTAATTAATCCTGCACAGATTTTTTGGTAATAAACCGAACATATCTGGTTTATTAATTGCCAGTTAGAAATTAAAAACAAGCCAGGTGCACTGAACTAATTAAGTTTTTTTAATGGTTTTATTTTTTGTATTTAAGGTGAGTTAACTAGCTGATAAAAATTATCTCATTTCAAGAGTTGGTAAAAAAATGAGCCGTATACTTTTATTAGTATTTGCTTGCTTAGTCCTTCAATGCGTCAGCTCCTGGACATTGTTTGGCCGTAATGAAGGTAAACATCATTTCTAACTATTAAAAAAATCAATCTCGATTAATTTTCAATTTTTAACCTAGAACATGACAGTGAGCTGGAGCGTAAAATTAAGCAAAGAGAGGGAGCGGAATTGGCCCCAGCTGAATTGAAGCCAGCCCCATCCAACGCGGCTGCATTGGACTCAGGCCTATTGAACCCTGCTCAAAAAGAGGAGACAGTGCCGGCTAATGCCGAGGGCTATGCCCACAAGCACAAGGGCAAAAAACATAAGAAGGGCAAAAAGAAGCCTGGCAAACACCATGGCAAACATGGCAAGCATCACAAGAAGGGCAAGAAGAAGCCCCACCACCACAAGGAGGCCGAAGATGAGCCCAACCATCCCAAGGTTAATTAAGCTTTGCAAAAAAGCACAGGGTTATTTATTCTAATTTAAAGGATTTTTAATCTTGTTTAATTTTGAACTAATCCAGAAACCAAACGAATAAAAACTTTTACTGAAATTTAGCGAAAAATTATTTATTTATTTGGAAAAAAGGGAAAATAAATTAAGCCAGGTGTTCTGAATTTTGATTTTTTTCACCATTTATATTCGTATATAATGTGAGTGAACTAGTTCATATGAATTATATTGATTTGGAAGTTACTGGTTGAACAAAAATGAGACGTGTACTTCTGTTAGTACTTGCTTGCTTATTTCTTCAATACGTGAGCTCCTGGTCTTTGTTTGGCCAAGGTAAACATTATTTAACCAAAATCAATCTTGAATAATTTTCAATTTTATCTAGCTGATGAAAATGGGCTATTCCGCAAGGCAAAAAATCAAAGAAACGAGCCAGCTCCACCCGCATTGAACCCAGTTGAATTGAATGCAGCTCAGCCTAACCAAGCTCCTGCCAACAACAACCAAGCTCCAGCCAACAACAACCAAGCTCCAGCCAACAGCAACAACCAAGCGGCCCCAGTCAACCAAGATCCGTTGAAAGAGGCACCAGTTAACCCCACTCCAGTGACCCAGGAATCACCTCAAGCCGATGGGTATGGTAGCAAGGGCAAAGATGGCAAGGGCAAAAAGCATGGCAAAAAGCATGGAAAAAAGCATGGTAAAAAGGGGAAAAGGAAGCCGAGCAAGGGCAAACATCACAAGAAGGGCAAGAACAAACATCACAGAAAGCCCAAGGAAGATGAGGCTCCGGTAAGGGACATGCCCTTGTTGCCTGGTACAAAGTAACGAGGCTAATTAATTTAACCTTGTTAATTTGAGGTATAAAAAACCAAGAATAAACATAAATTGAATGAATATTTTATTTACAATAAATATTATTAAAAAAATAATACATTTTTTTTATTACACGAAAAGTTGAAAATTTGATTTCAATTTAATGTTAACTCGAAAATTGAAATTCTGTGCTAAACTTGTGTGCAGTTTATCGATCGGTAGCCAAACATTGCAGGAAAAAAACACTACACTTAAGTCAAATGATATAATACTGGCTCTAAAAATCATCGATCGTTTGATTGCCTTAAATTGTATTTGAGTTTTAAGGGGAGAGGGAGAGAGAGTGGGGGAGAGGGAGAGGGAGAGAGAGATCGTGTGGTAATGTATGTAATCAAAGAAGACATTAATTCGTTGCAAACGACATATGCTTTTAGTTTTTGGTTTTGTTTTACTCCTAATTTTGATTCTCTCTCTCTCTCTCTCTCTCTCTCTCTCTCTCTCTCTCACCCCATACTCTAACTTATCGTTTCTAACATTTATTTTAAATCTGAGAAAAAACAAAACAATTATTTTGTGTCTATTTTTTGGGTTCAATCAAATCTCGTCTCACTTTTTGATGGATTTTGTTACAAATTACTGACAATTGTTTCATAGCAACAAAAAAATTGTATTTTAAATATAGTATTGAATTACATAAAAAAAATGTTTGAATTTTAGAAAGCTTTTATCGTGGTTATTATTACTAATTGATTAATTTAAGCATGCTAAGCTTTTATTAGTGGTAATGGATTGTGAATGATAAATATAAAATTGTGGTATTCATTTGGGTTTATATTTGATGATAAACGATAGATAAGTCATCGTTAAGACAATTATCTGAAAATAAATTCAATAAATTTATTACAGTTTTTGAAAATCAATTGAATTCTTACGTTAAGAATGTTTTGAAAATTGATTGGTTTCTCAAATACTTCCAAACCTATGGTTCACATCAAAACTCTA
>JAQIXV010000619.1:0-24334 GCA_034700625.1 Tectocepheus velatus
TCAAACCCCATTTGGATCTGAAGTAAAGTGGAAACAAATACTTATAATTAAAATAATTGAAAAGACTGTCATATTGAGCGCAATTGCTCTTAATTTTATTCATATAATATCATACACTTTATCAAGCACACATTTTGAATTATTGATTTATGGTCTACCATGGTTGGTTATTGATTTTCCATTCATAGTATATGTGGCTTCAGTCGTTTTTTGGAACAGCATTTACTTTAATGTATTGACACTACACTTCAAACATCAGCTCAAATTAGAAAACTCAAGAATGGAATACTTGATCACAACTACTGTTTCTAAACTTCACTTCTTCAATTTGACCAAAACAATTTTGAGGAAACTAAACCAGATTCATTTAATCATTCAATGGAACAGTAAATTCTGGTCTATATTTGTATTTTTCAACTGCTTTAGTTCGGGATCAATTGGTGGCATATGCATTGCTCAGCTCTTCGGTGATGCCAATCTAGTGGCAAGGATCTTTTTCATTTATGGGTTTCTGGTCGAGGCAACGATAGTCGTATTTCTTCTCTATTCTGCGATTCGAGTCCATAACGAAGCGAATAATTCTCTTAAAGTTATGAATAAAATTGTTTTCAATCCTAATATAAAATACATTCCAATTGGACTCAGGATTAAGGTATGAAATAATGTTCAACTCATTAATCGAACCTCATTTCAATAGATAATGACTTTCATCGAGAAAATAAGAGCCAAAAGGATTGGTTTTTATTGCGGACCAATTTTTTTCATCAATGAAATGAAAGCATATGAAGTATGAATAATGATCATGAACAGTTTGGAAATACTAAACATTTTATAGTTTTTAATTTTATTGACAGCTTTCACAATGAAGGCAGTGGACATGGCTTTGAACAAGATGAAACTGCAATAATCTCAATCCAATTGGTCATCTCTTTCAAGCACCCATAGACAAGGGGGAGAATAGGCAAAGTTCCCCCCTGACGCGAATAATTCTGAAAGTTTCTCCTCTGAAGGCGAAGCCAAAAATTCCCCACCTAGTTCCCCCCTAAGTTGCCCAACCTTGGCCATGTGTGGTTTCAAGATCACATTAATTTCACACTAGAATAAAAATTACTTGAAAATTAAGTTCAAAAATTATATTTCGTTTTAAAAAATCATTAATAACTTTGGAATAAATAAAACCATAAAATAAAACCATTTAAACGAACGATCAATAAAACAGTTTTGAGAATATATTTTTGATCTTAAATAATATCAACAGAATGTGTCGTCAATAGAGGATAGTCTGAACCAAAAAAGTAATTTTAAAAAATGGATTCCTTATCAGATTTGAGTGAAGAAATAAAATCAAAACAAAATCTATTAAATGTATTGACTTTAAAACTGTATTCAATCGGATCTCTATTTGTTTCAAATATTTCCATCAAAAGAAAGATGAGATTCAATCCAAAGATCATTTCAATAATCATTTTCGTCGTATTTGTGAGACAAGTGTTGTCTCTATTACTCAACGATCGGAACATATCTCTAATGTTAGGAGACTTTGCCTTCGATTGGAAACTGAAGTCAATGTGGAATTCAATATTAATTATAGCGATTCTACAAATTTCGAGTATTCTTGTGATACACTTCTGGTTTCACAAAACAAATGATTATCCCTTTCGTATGACTCGAGACTTAAATCAAACCCCATTTGGATCTGAAGTAAAGTGGAAACAAATACTTATAATTAAAATAATTGAAAAGACTGTCATATTGACCACAATTGCTTATAGTCTTATTCATATAATATCATACACTTTATCAAGCACACATTTTGAATTATTGGTTTATGGTCTACCATGGTTGGTTATTGATTTTCAATTCATATTATATGTGGTTTCAATCGTTTTTTGGAACAGCACTTACTTTAATGTATTGACACTTCATTTCAAACTTCAGCTCAAATTAGAAAACTCAAGATTGGAATACTTGGTCACAACTACTGTTTCTAAACTTCACTTCTTCAATTTGACCAAATTGATTTTGAAGAAACTAAACCAGATTCATTTAATCATTCAATGGAACAGCAAATTCTGGTCTCTATTTGTATTTTTCAACTGCTTTAGTTCGGGATCAATTGGTGGCATATTCATTGCTCAGCTCTTCGGTGATGTCAATTTAGTGACAAGGATCTTTTTCATTTATGGGTTTCTGGTCGAGGCATCGATAGTCACATTTCTTCTCTATTCTGCGATACGAGTCCATAACGAAGCGAATAATTCTCTAAAAGTTATGAATAAAATTGTTTTTAATCCTAATATAAAATGCATTCCAATTGGACTCAGAATTAAGGTTTGAAAAAAAATTATGTTTAACTCATTAATCAAATCTCATTTCATTAGATAATGACTTTCATCGAGAAAATAAGAGCCAAAAGTATTGGTTTCTATTGCGGACCAATTTTTTTCATCAATGAAATGAAAGCATATGAAGTATGAATAATGATCATGCACATTTTGAAAATACTAAACTTTTTATAGTTTTTAATTTTATTGACAGCTTTCACAATGAAGGCAGTGGACATGGCTTTGAACAAGATGAAACTACAATGATCTCAATCCAAAAGGTAATCTGTTTCAAGATCAAATAATCTCACTATAAATATTTCACAATACATAGAGTATAGACTATATACATTATGTAGTATAGAATAATATTTACGTGTTTTCAATTAATTAATAACTTGGGAACAATTCCATGTAAAGAAAAAAAACAATAAAACAGAAGTAAAACATAACTTAAATAACTTATAGTTCAGTCGTATCCAACGTATTGTATCTTTAAGTAAATTATATTCTGATCAAAATTAATGTCAAAATATATAAAAATGGATTCAATATCTGAATTGAGTACAAAAATAAAGTCAACGCAAAACGTTTTAAATGTATTGACTCTAAAACTGTATTCAATCGGATCTCTAATTATTAAAAACGATTTCATTAAAAGAAAGAAGAGATTCAATCCATTGATAACATCATTGAGTTTATCAATAATTTTGATCAGAGAAGTGATGTCTCTATTACTAAAGGATAGGAACATATCTCTAATGTTAGGAGACTTTGCTTTCGATTGGAAATTGAAGTCAATGTGGAATTCAATTATTATTACAGCGGTTCTGATCGTAATATTTCTCAAATCATTTCATCAGTGGTTCCATAATTGTGAAGACTATCCTTTCATATTGCGACAAATCCCAGACAACTGTCCACTGGAACACAAATACAGATTTCAAATGAAAATATTTGAAATATCCATTTATTTTGTTGTCATTTCATATTCAATTCTGTATTCAACGTCATATCTTTTATCAAGCTCAATTCACGAATTATTACTTTATGGCCTACCTTGGTTACTTTTCGATGGTTTGTTTTGTATATCATGGACATCAATAGCATTATGGCACAATTATTATTTCATAACTATGACACTTAACATCAAATATCGACTGCTTTTAGAGAATACTAGAATGAAAAACTTGAATTTTTCATCAATTAATAGACCTTGCTTAAAAGGCATCGGACTATTCATCAAGCAAATGAACAAGATTCATTCTCTAATTGAGTGGCAAAACGATTTTTGGTCTTATTTCTTGTTTATTAATTGTCTCGGCTTTGGCTTCATTTTCGGGCTTAATCTTGCTCAAATTTTAACTGAAGAAAATATATTAACCAAGATCACTTTTATTTACCTTGGTTTCTTTGACGTATCCCTCATTTTATTTTTACTATATTCTGCGATAAGAGTACATAAAGAGGCGAATAATTCGTTGAAAATTTTGAATAAAATTGTTTTCAATCCTAATATCAAATGCATTCCAATTGGACTCAGAATTAAGGTATGAAATGAATTATTTGTTTAATTATTGAATTCAATTTCAATTCAATAGTTGAATGCATTCGTTGAGAAATTGGGTACAAAAAGAGTCGGTTTCTATTGCGGGCCTCTATTTCTCATCAATCAAATGAAGTCATATGAGGTAACAAAAGATGACCATGACCATTTCCTATAATTTAAGCATATTTTTTACAGTTTCTCTGTTTACTGATGGCCTTCACCTTAAAGGCAATTGAAATTGCAGTTACCAAGATGAATTTCAAATAAAACATCACATTTAAACTTTAATTAAAAATGACCTTTCACCTATATTATCTTTGATTTTCTTCTGATATTCAATAAAATAATAAAAACTTAATTGTCGTGACTTAAAATCATTAACAACTTTGAGAATGGCTCGATTTGACTTGAATATGCTTTGCATTGATTATCAAGCAAATAAATCATCAAGATAATATTCAATTAAAAATTACTTCCGAATCGAAATAATTAATATCCAAATGATTTTACGAAATAATAAAACAAATAAATTATTAATTATTATATATTTTCGTGAATTGTGTTCATTAATTATTTGAAAATATTTGAAACCAATAAAATATTTTTCACTTAAATTAATATTTATTTTTTCAAAACCAATGATTACTGTTTGGGTCTTCAATAGAGAATATTCTGATAAAAAATGTCGTCAAAAGTTATAGCAATGGATTCAATCTATGAATTGAGTAAAAAAATAAAGTCAACGCAAAATGTTTTGAATGTATTGACTGTAAAACTATATTCATTTGGATCTCTATTTATTGAAAACGATTTCATTAAAAGAAAGATGAGATTCAATCCAATTATAATTATTTCTATTCTTATAATAATTTTAATGAGAGAAGTGTTGTCCCTATCATTAAACGATAGAAAAATATCTCTAATGTTAGGAGACTTTGCCTTCAATTGGAAATTAAAGTCAATGTGGAATTCAATGATGATTTTATCGTGTCTTTTGGTATTAAACAATTTGTTATTGCATTTGATTTTTCATAATTCAAGGCACTATCCCTTCCGACTAAAAGAGAATTCAAGCGAGATATCTGTTGACCAGAGATACAAATTTTTGATAAAATCAATTGAAATTTCAGTTAAAACGACTACTATTTTAATGGTTTTACTTCATGTCGTATCTTATTATCTCTTCAGTTCAAAATTTGATCTAATTGTTTATGGCTTACCTTGGTTGTTCATTTGGTTTCTGTTAACCATATATTCATGCAACATCATGTTGTGGAATATATTTTATTTTAATATTATGACAATTGGTCTGAAATATCAGTTAAAGTTTGAAAACACGAAACTTAAACGTTTGGTACGTTTGGATACAAAACGTCCAGTGTCAATCAGCATTAAAATTTTAATGAATAATCTTGACAAAATTCACTCAAAAATATCATTTAACAATAAATTCTGGTCTTATTATTTATTTTCGATTTGCCTTTCTTTGGGATCTGTAATCGGAATACTTATTTCTCAACTCCTGGATGAAAATGATGTTGTGACCATGGTTATTTTTATTTATTTGCTATTTTTTGTTCCGTCAATGCTTTCATTATTACTATATTCTGCGATTAGAGTCCACAACGAAGCGAACATTTCATTGAAATTAATGAATAAATTTCTATTCAGTCCTAATGTCAGACGAATTCCATTTGCCTTAAGACTTAAGGTTTGAATCAATTTATTCCTTAAATCTCTTATTAATTTCAATTCAATAGTTGAATGCATTCGTAGAGAAATTGGGTAAAAAAAGAGTGGGTTTCTATTGCGGACCACTATTTCTCATTAATGAATTCAAAACATATGAGGTATGACTTATTTAAAGTAAAAATCTTTAAATTGTTTTCTCTATTTTAGTTTTTAAGTTTTCTGATGGGTTTCACTCTTAAATCAATTGACATCGCAATGAAAAAAATAAGCAGATATTCAAATGAAGTCTAATCTAATTGACTTTACTTTTGGTTTTTCAAAAACCAAATAAAATTTATATAATACCTGTAAAATTCAAAACATTATATACAATTGGAATCTTAAAATAATAGTTAAAAAGATCAAATTGGAATCAATTCAAAAGCCAATCAATTAATGTCTCAATTCATTAATATACTCATAAAAATAACGCTGACGTAAAAAACACAGAATATTTATTTCACTTAACATTAATGAATAAAAATAAAAAAGACATTAAACTTGAAAATACCAGTAATGACTAAATTGATCAAGTACAAACAAACAATTTCTAGTTATAATCGTTAATCAATACGTCGTTCTCAAAATTTATGCAAATATTGACGTCTTTCAAACATTTCTCACAAACAAACAAAACAATTCTTAATTCAAAAACTTGTAATATTGCACCAATATTTTATCTAGTTAATCAATAAATAGTTCATTTATCCCTAATTAATCACCAAGTACAATCACAGCAATGGAAAAGTTGAATAAAAAGTTAGAATTTTATGAAAACATTATTCAAGTATTGAATGAAAAACTGTATTCAATCGGTTTATTGCGAATCAAAAATGATTTCATGAAAAGAAAATTAATATTCAATCCGTTCCTCATTTCGTCGATCGCTTCGATAGTCATCACAAGAGAGTTGTTATCTCTTCTGTTAAACGACAGGAAGTTATCCATAATTTTGGGAGACCTGGCCTTCAATTGGAAACTGAAGAAGATGTGGAACTCAGCTATAATTCCCGGCCCTCTGATGGTTCTGATGAGTCAAATGATACACTTTTACTCCCAATCTAGAGATCAGTACCCATTCGTACTGAAAAAGTTCTCATTTGTTAACCAAATGAATAATAAAATGAAGAAAATCTTCAAAATATTGGATCTGATAATAAACATCTCGACTCCACTCATGTATTTGTCTCTAACCATTCTGTGCTATTATCTGTTCAGTTCCCCATTAGAGACCCTGGTGTATGGTCTACCCTGGGGAATTCTCGATTTCTTGTCAGTCATTTATGTGATCGGAACCATCTTTTGGCAGATATTTTACTTCTATTCCCTGACCTTTAAATTCAAACTTCAATTAAAGTTAGAAAATGAAAACCTGAAGAACTTCTCACACAAACAGTCAAAAATGAATTTCACTCAGAATCTGGTGTCAGTCCTGACTAGAGTTGAAGCAATCCATTCGTCAATCACTGAAAACAACAAATTCTGGTCGAAATACATTCTGTCCACATGTGTTGGTCAGGGGCTGTTCATCTCTATCATAATCGCTCAGCTGTTGGGGGAGAACAACGTTTTCACAATTGTTTTCTTCATTTATATGCTATTCCTCTCCATCTCTTGTATATCACTAATACTGTTCTCCGCAATCAGAGTCCATAACGAGGCGAACCTCACCTCAAAAATACTGAATCATCTGCTCTTCACTCATAACAAATCCATTGCAGTTGCAAAACGTTTAAAGGTTTAAAACCATATATGGGAAAACAAATTAACCTTGCACAAAATTTGCAGGTCCTATCTTTCGCTGAGAAAGTGGCAACACGTAGAGTGGGGTTCAATTGCGGACCTCTTTTCCTCATCAACCAAATGAAATCTCATGAGGTATGCCTTCAATTCAATAATGTGTCAATCATTTTTATGTACACCTAGTTCATTGGAATTCTGATGGGATTTACATTGAAAACGGTTCAGATGGCAATAAACACCAAGTAAATATTCGATACAATTGTGATGCTCTTCAAGTTTATAACTGCTATTCAAAATTCATTCACAACTGAATTAAATTATATTACATTTTATTCAAATCTTACACTATTTGGGTCATCAAGAAATTAGCAAGCACAGGTGAGGATTTCCGTTTCTCAGCAATAGTGAGGATTTAGAGAGGATTTAGATTACGCTGAGCTCTGTTTCGATGAAATTTTTGACTATAATCCTAAGGAAATAAACAATTGTTTGAGAGATCATTGTAATCTTGGACAACCATCAAAACATATCAAATGAATTTATTTTTAAAACAATAAATTATTTTTACTAACTTTAGTGACTTTAATGACTATTTTAATAAAAATTCATTTGAAATAAGTTTTAATTATTTTTGTTTCAATAGAGTTATTGAAAAACTTAAAATTGAAATTAAAATCCAATGAAATTAAATTATTTTTAATTAAATAAATAAAGTTTGAGAATCGATTAAAAAAGAATCCTGATCATTGATCACATGATCATTCAAGAATTTTATCAATGAGGTTTCTCATGAATCTTGATAGCTGAAACATTATGAATACTTATATTAATTGGAACAAATGTAATTATTGATGGAAGAAATGATCTTCTATTAACTGAAAACAGATGCGAAAAAATGCCCTGGGTCGAATGGATCACATCTCTAATCAACGAATCAGTTCTGTAGAATCTTTTGGGCCTCAAATAATTGGTAGTTATTATGGCATCGATTAGTCCAGAACCGGGAAAGTCGGCCATAACTATGCCGACGAATATGTGACCGATTCTGCGCATCGCTTCTCCAGTCAGAACATTAGTGCCCTCGTAGTAGATGGTTCCGCCTTCGCGCGGGAAGTCAGGCCAGACATCATCTCTGGTGAGAAAAGATAAAGACCCTGACCATATTCGGGCCGCGTCTGTTCCGCTGAGAAGGTGACCGCTGGCCACGAAATAAGGAAATATTAAAGCGAGTATGTTTGATCCAGATAAGTAATTGACGCAGAACTGGTGAGCCCTGTAGCCGTTCTGGATGAATTGCAAGTTGACCCTGTTCATGTGATCCTTGATGGCAGTCCACTTGTCGTAGAGCGCGTTTCTGTTGGCGATTCCATACTGATCTTGGATGTCGAATGCCTGCGGGTATGGTATACCAAAAGTTTTAGCTGGGTTGAAAGTGTCGAAGTTGACAAGGACCACAACTTTGCCCCTGGTCTGTCCTAAGGTTGGGTTGAAACTGTTACCAAGGGCATTGGGGATGTACCACATGCCATTGTATAGATGATTGTTCCAGTACACGTCTTCGAATATCCCGCGAAAGGTCAGACGTGTGCAGCGGTCGGGTGTGTACTCCTCCTGAACTCTCATCAGAATAGCTTCCGAAGGGTTTTGTCTGAGGAATCGCTGGATAATTGTCAAGACGTCATCGAAGTTGGTGTTTTGAAAGACAGGACCATGGTAAATTGCGAACCGTCCATTAGAGCACCGGCACCTGATGTCAAGGGCACGTATGCCGGCCCGAAGTTGTTGGTCGAGTGTTAGTGTTTGGCACTGAGCCGCAGGTCCACCGAATCTGGCCATCGAATCGTGTGTTCCGGGAATTGAGATGTCCTGGAGTCTGATCCAATTGGGAAGGGTTGACAACCAGTTCCTCCTGTCTCTGATGTCTCCCTCGTCGTGATAGTAGTATTCCGTCGGATGTGAAAATACCGGCACAACAAACAACATAACTGATAAAAATCGAGTTAGCTTTATATTTTCAAATAACCTTGTTCATTGACTCACCCAATATACAGGTAAAGGTTGAAATCATTTTTGATTTCATTTGAATATTGTGTTGAGTGTTGAGTGTTTGTGGTCTGACTGCACACCAAAGACTGAATCAGAGAATATTAACAGTAATTATCAAGCTAAGTTTGAACCGGATTTTATTCCTAGTATTGTATTCATTGGATTTTTATGTTTGAAGAGAGGGATTAGGAGCTTATGCTGAGCTCTCATTGGATTATATCTAAATATTTCAGACCATTTCCTTAAGAATCAATGAAATGTTAATAACGTTTGATATCATGTATGAACTCACGGACATCCTATCTAGGTCCTCTCCAGATAGGAGGTCCTCTCCAGGTCAATAAATCACAAAGCGATCATCTTGGTAATTAAGTTTCAAATTATTTTATCAAATTTCAATACAAATGAATAATTTTTTTCTTATATTTTATTTTAAACAGAATTTTATTATAAGACATAAAAAGCTATTAAATAATAATTCAAATGTTTTTCGAATAAATTGAATAATTAGAGGACCGGTAGTACCGATCCGTTACTCAAATCACAGTTTTGTAAGAATTCAATTGAAAGCAAAAAATGAATAAAAAGAATAATTAATGCAAACAAAAATCAAATAATCAAGGGCATTTTAACTATTCATTGCTAACATATCGCAATCCATCGAACTCTTGAGGACTCTTTTCGTACATATCTTTGGTAACCGTCTGTCCGCTGGAAGTCCTAACGCGTCGGCACTTCTCAAACGTATCCGAAGTGATGACAGCATTTGTCAAATGATTTTCTTCAGTTCTCATTCGGAATTCAATGCGTTGTCGATGAACGCCGAGGTCAACCAAATCGTTAATAATATCCCGGTCAGTCTTCTCCTTTTCGTGATATTTGAAATGTACCACGATCAAGTTTCGTTTCGGAGACACCACGGAATAGTGTCCGAAGACGCCATCACTGGTGGGTCTCTTGATCTTATTCCATATGTCCTCAATATTGTCTGCTTTGATCAAATAGTAACCTTTGGTTTCACCTTTTTTAGGCCTTTCGATGAAATCGGGGCCAATTTGGTAGTCCTCCCAATTGTTTCCCTCAATAATTAAGGGCATAATAAATAGTTTTATTCAAAATTAAATTTATTTGAAAATCAAATGAAAATTATTTTTATTGAAACTCAAGACTCGTTTTAAATCCGTCGAAGAGTTTTTTTGGTCAATATTTCAAACGATGTAATCAAAGCGCGTATTCCTGTAGTCATAGTAACGGTGTCTTTCCCTCTCCCAATCCCTCTCCCATTTAGTTCAATGAAAAGCATGTCTGCAAACAAACTGTACATTACATCAGAAAACTGTTCGCAAATAACGTTCATAAAAGTGAAATCCTATTCAACATAAAGACAAACAACAGAAAGACATAAAACAAGACATTATTGACATCCATTCAAATCAAACGTGAGATCAACTGTTTATAAAATCAAATCAATCGATAATTTCATTGAAATTCAAGATATTTATTGATTTTTAATCACCGAAATCAATGGCAAACAATTTGGGAGACTTTTTTAACCGCTTATCGAAGAACCCGAAGGGTCTGAACGTTGGCCTTAAGCTACTGTTGGCCGCCGGCGGTCTCGGATATGCGGCCACACAGTCGGTGTATACCGTGGATGGCGGCCACAGAGCCATTATCTTCAGCCGATTGGGTGGTATTCAGCCCGGCATTTATTCCGAAGGACTCCATTTTCGCATCCCTTGGATTCAATGGCCGATAATATACGACATCCGTTCGCGTCCGCGAAAGATATCGTCGCCGACGGGCAGTAAAGACCTACAAATGGTTAACATAACGCTTCGGGTGTTGGCCCGACCGGACGCCGCCCAACTGCCGCACATCTATCGGGTGTTGGGCACCGACTACGACGAGAGGGTTCTCCCATCGATTTGCAACGAAGTGCTTAAGAGTGTGGTCGCGAAGTTCAACGCTTCCCAATTGATAACACAGAGACAACAGGTCTCTCTTCTCGTCAGGAAAGAGCTTATAGAGAGGGCGCAGGACTTCCACCTAATCTTAGACGACGTCTCACTCACTGAACTCAGTTTCAGTAAAGAGTATTCGGCGGCCGTCGAGTCTAAACAAGTGGCCCAACAGGAGGCCCAGAGGGCGGCCTTCACTGTAGAACAGGCCAAACAGGAACGACAGCAGAAGATTGTCCAAGCTGAGGGAGAGGCAGAGGCAGCCAAGATGTTGGGCGACGCCATCTCAAAAAATCCGGGTTATCTCAAACTAAGGAAAATAAGGGCCGCCCAACAGATCGCCAAAACCATATCCCAGTCCTCTAACAGAGTCTATTTGAACGCCGGTTCCCTTATGTTGAATATCGCCGACAGAGACTTCGACATAACCGCCACTACTATTAAGGGAAAGAATTAAAGACTACCAACGGATAGGAGTCTACCCTTCCGTCGATATTTCAATTGATTTATAGATTTTTTTTCTCTTCTTTTTTCTTTAAATTCAAATAAAATCAATGTTTTTGAGACAAAAATAAAGTTAGTCTTAGTTTTTGTAATTCAAATCAATTCTCATTTATTTTATTTTATATCAATTTTTCATATAATTCGTCGAAAGGATAGGTTTTAGTGAAAAATGATTAATAATAAAGTGATTCGGATTTAAATTAGATTCCTCTCTATATTATTTCAAAAAGATTAACAAGGTAAAGTTGACAAGGTCAATTGAAAATTGACTGTAACTGCTTTTCAAATGTGACATCACTTTTGTTGCATAACAACTGACGTATTGTTTGTAAACACTTTTCGTCTGTTTTTCACTAAAAATGTTTTGTCAAAAGATTTAATTCAAAACAATTTATTTGATTTCATTTTTATCGTCAAAAGCGGAGGAATGGCTGACAATATGTCTGACATAAGAATCAATGAACTGATTGTCGAAAACCAAAAATTGAGAGAATGTCTGAATATTTTGCTTAAATACAAAATTATTGTCGATTTGTATCTCAAAGACGTTACCATTGATTCCGATTCAGTCTATTCTTCGAAACTCAAAGAACTGACAAAAGAATCCGAAGAAGTCTTCGCAAAGAACTATAAAAGTCTCAGTTATTACAATCAAATGGTAATCAAAACATCAAAAGAAAATGTTTTAATAAGAGATGAAAAAGAAGTCAGTCCTCAGACAAACACATCTCAGAACTCAACCGAAAAACTGATAACAAATTCAAATCAAAAATCATTTCAAAGGAAACGAATTACTGTCCGAAAGAAGACAAATGTCTTGAAATACTTTTGTGACTTCAAAGGCTGTAATTACTGGTCCTTAAGAAGAGATTTTTTTGTGAAACACAAGAAAATTCACTCAAATATTATTAAAACTATTGAAGAATTTAAATGTGATTTTTGTTTCCTACGCTTCAAAGACGAGTTAACCCTTAAAAAACACAAACAAATCCATAAAAATGAGATATTTATCTGTGATTTCGAGGGATGTCTTAAACAATTTAAAAGACAAACCACTCTTTATATCCACAAAAAGATACACAAAAACGAACGGTTCGTTTGCGGTATAGACGGATGTGAGCGTCACTACAATAGTCATAATTATCTGAAGACTCACCAGAAATCACACGAACGGACATTCGTCTGTCAATACGAGGGCTGTAACTATGAGTCCGGATATTCGAATGCATTTAGTCTTCACGTGAGGAACAGACACACGAATGACAAACCATTTAAATGTAATTCTTGTGACAAATCTTTTGTAACTAACAGTTATTTGACAAAACACGTAAAGAACTGTCACTCAATCCCTCGCCAAGAGTTTCCCTGTTCTGTAGACGACTGCCAACAAGTTTTTAGAACTCATTTAAAACTTAATGAACACCTATTTGTTGTGCATTCAGAGGACAGACCCCAGTTTGCCATCGATTCTGATTCAGTTTATGTCCCGAAACCCAATGAACTGATAAAAAGAGCTGAAGATGTCGTTCCGAAGAACAATGAAGTGGTAACCAAAACAACGAAAGAAAACATTAGAAAAAATGTTGGAAAAGGAGTCAGTTCTCTGACAAACACTACTCAGAAAAACTCAATCGAAAAACTGATAACAAATTCAAATGAAAGTCAAAAATCAGTTCAAAAGACATTACCAGTCGTTAAGAAGAAGAATAAAAATTCGACAAAAATTGGGAAATACTTGTGTGACTTCGAAGGCTGTAGTTTCTGGACTATTAGACCTCATTATTTGAAGAGACATAAGAAAAGACACTCTGATATTAAAAGTGCGAAACAATTCAAAAGCAGTATTTGTGAGAATCTATACATAAATCAGAAGTCTTGCGATTCAAACAAAGAAATTGACAAAAACGAGGCACATATCTGTGATTTCGTGGGATGTGGTAAACAATATGATAAAAGTTCGTCACTCTATACACATAAACAGACACATCTCAAGAAATACATTTGTGGTTATGAAGGCTGTGATTATAGAACGGGTCATTTGAAGCTTTTCAGAAGCCATGAGTTTGTCCACAAGAATGTGTGCATCAAATGTGATATTTGTCAGCAAACGTTTGCCAATCCGACAACCCTTTCCATTCACATCAAGAAAATTCATGCACCGGAACAGCAGCTGATCTGTGGTATCGATGGCTGTCAGAAGATACTGACGAATGAGTTTCGTCTCAAAAGACACAAACGATATAACCATTTGAAAGAAAAACGATTTTCGTGTGATTTCCCGAATTGTGACTACAGTTGTGTTACTAAAAGTATTCTAAAACAGCATAAAATCACTCATTCATCGGAACGACCCTTTGTTTGTACTGTTGAGGGATGTCATCAAAAACGAAAGACCAAAACTGATTTGAATACTCATTTGAAAACTCATAGCTTTGAGCGAAACTATAAGTGCGAATACGAAGGCTGTGGAAAGACATTCAAAACTAATAAGGGTTTACGAAATCATCAAAAGTCTTATCATTCAGATATCCAGTACTGTTGTGATTGGCCCGGATGTCAATTTCAGACTAAATATAAGGATTCTCTTCAAAATCATTCAAAACAAGTTCACAGCTCTGAACGTAATTTCATCTGCAATTGGCCTCAATGTGGGAAAGGGTTCAAAACAAATCATCATTTAGAGAGCCATTTAAGGACACATATGAGTGACAAACGGTATGCCTGTAATTGGCCCGAATGTCAGTACCGGTGCGTATCGTCGGGTAATCTTAAAAAGCATTTAAAAGTTCATCAAAAATAAAGTTTTGATTATTTTCTTAAAATATTTTTCATTTTAAATAATATTAAAATTGAATTAAAAATAAAGAATTAAAAACAAAAAGTTGTATTTTATTTGCCTTGAATCTTGATCAATTGAATTATATAAACTCCAGTATTAGCCCAATATAAATGAGAAAACTCTATAATTTACTAGTCCACCGCCAGTAAATTTTTTGTTCAATAATTTCATTTGTTTTACATTGATTGTTTTAAATTGATCTATAAATTATTTATTTGTATTGAATAACATTGATTTGAAAGCAATGTATTGAATGCTATATAACGCTCCAAAGCTTTGCACTCTTCACGACAAACATTGCTTTGAGTTTTGGACAGACAAACATAGATTAGGCTCAAAACTATATATAGTATGATAAGATTAAATTCCATTCAATAGATGTCTAAACTTGGTAATACCAGGTTGTTTATTTTTCATTTTCAATAAAATAAATATTTGACTCAGTTATCAAATTATAAGTTACATAAATAATTTTACAATTATTACAATTATATTACAATTATTGTACTTGCTCTAACAAAAACAAGGAAAATTGATTTTAAAAAATGTTAGCTGTTGAAAATTATTTTTATTTAAAACCTCTGATAAGATAAATATAATATATCGATATATAATATACTAATGTATATATAATATAAAATATTATAATTTATAAAATATCGATATACGTATGTAATCTCAATGTTACTTATGTGGTAATGTGTGGTAAGTATGTGGTAATGCAATTTGATAAGCAAGATTATTATTTGCGTAGTTTGCACAATGAGTTAAAAGTTATAACCATTTTTTTCATTGGTTTCTGATTTTCACATCAAATGAAGTTTTGATTAAAAAACGATTAAAAATCGTTTCAATTATTTAATTTAGTTTTCAATTGAATCAAATTTTGTGTTAATATGTCGTTCAATGAACACTGGGAAGAGTATGTGACGGGTCCTAATCATGTTGAACGACCTGTTTTAGACGAACAAAAGGGATTTTACATTATTAAAGGTCTTTATAGTGAAGAAGTTGAGGAGATTTGGGGAAAAATAGAGAATCTGACCAAAAAAGGCAAACTTGGTCATTATTCTGGAATTTCGAATGATCGAGAGATTATTGCAATTCATTTCAGATATCCCACAAAAGAGTGGAATGAAGAGACAATTTTGAGAAGAATTCTCAGACTTGGAGTTCGTCTCAGAAATATCAGTTCGGATGAGAAGAGAGAAGAGAATAATTTGAGCAATACTTTCATCGATTTGGAAACATTCGACACTATAGATGAAGTCACGACTATCTATGGAAAGCTCATCACTAAAAAGATGTTCGAAAAGGATCCAGGTCGATATCTTGGACGTAAAATTAAGCCTGATGAAACTCTTTCAGAATCAGAAGAAGAACCATTTTGAGGAGAGAAGAACCATTTAACTTTTTGTTTAATTAAAAGATATTTTTGTTAATTGTTTTGAATATAAAAGTATTTGAAAAATACGTGAATCGAGAGAATCGTTGAAAACGTGTTTCAATTGATTATTGTTTTTGACGTCAAATCAAAAATGTTTTCAAATGTTTTGTTTATTTTTTTACACTTTTTGTTAATTAAATCTCAAGATTTTGATGAAAGTAATAATTGTTTTGTTTTAGACTTCAATTCAATTATTTTTCTTTTCAGAAGACAAATGTCTGTTGAATCAGATGAACAATCAGATGAAGAATCAGATGAAGAGTCATCTGAAGAGTCAGCCGAAGAGAGGTCATAAAAATATGAATTTAAAGCAAAATTGCCTTCAGATGTGATTCTCTTGTAACAGATTTTCACTATAATTCAATTTATAGATTTGTTTAACTCACTCTTCTCTAATATTTTGCCCACAAATTTATTATTTAAGATACAGGGTCTTTTTTAATTATTTAAACAAACTAAACTAGAATTTTTATATGAAAGTGTCAATGTTTATTACCGCTAAACCTTTAGATCCAAAATTTCATTCTGTGCTTAAACTGGAGACATTTATTTGAATTATTTAATCAGCTCACTATTATTATACTCACAATTCAACATTGTTTTTGTTGAAAACATGATAATTATGATAATTCAATTGAGTTAATTTAAGATCAATTGAAAATTGTTTTAATTAAATTTGTTATTAAATAAAAAAAATTGCCAAATGTCCGATAGAAAGTGTCAAGAATCATGAATCAAGATTAAACAATTATAATTCTTCGCGAAATTATTGTTAGGTAACAATTTTTTGCATAAATGGCCTGAGTTTTGTGAAAAGTGTTTTAGGCAGGGCTTTATATAATTACTTTACAAGGTTACAGCAAATGTATACGTAGTCTTATATAACAAAAACCAGTTATTCATTTGTTTCTGATTTTCAGATTAAATGGAGTTTTGAGTAAAAAGAGTTAAAAAAAAGTTTTATTTTTAATTTAATTTAGTTTTTCAATTGAATTAAATTTTGCATTAATATGACGTCGAATGAATACTGGGACGAGTATGTGACGGGTCCTAATCATGTTGAACGACCTCTCTTAGATGAACAAAAAGGATTTTACATGATTAGAGATATTGGGGACCAAGAAATTGAGACTCTTTGGGAAGAAATTAAGGATCTAACCGACGGAGGAGAACTTGGTCATTTTTCTGGAATTTCGAATGATCGAGATGCGATTGGGGTTCACTTCAGATATCCTCAAAACGAGCAAGAACAATGGACAATCTTGAGAAGAATCCTCAGACTTGGAGTCTGTCTCAGAAATATCACTCTCTATAATAAGATAGAAGAGAATAATTTGAGCAATACTTTCATCGATTCGGAAACATTCGACACTATAGATGAGGTGACGACTATCTATGGAGAGGTCATCACTAAAGATATGTTCAGAACAGACCCCTCGCGATATATTGGGCTTAAAATTGAGTCGAATGAAGCCCTACCGCAGTTAGAAGTGGAGTCACCCGAAGAGTTCTCATAATAAGCGTAACTTTTTAAACAAAATGTGATTCTCTTGTTTGGGATTTTCACTATAATTCAATGTAAACATTTGTTTGTCTCATTCTTTTCTAATTTTGCCCAGGGTAATTATTTAAGATATATGAAAGTGTCAACGTTTTGTTACATGTAATTCCTCTAATCCTTTGATCTGAATACTTTAAGTCTAGGGAAAATTGTTTTTATAAATATGCCCATGATTATTTTTATCTAATAAATATTTCAACAGATTTGTTCAAAACATGATAATAATTGTTTTGTTTTCAACTGTTTTTCACATCAAATGAAAAACAGACGTTTTATGATATGAAGTCCAATTTGTCTTGTTTATTGCCTGGATTCTAAGAATTTTCATGCCCTGGAATTAACACTAAATTCACAGCACATGTACTCAAAGGTTGAAACTTTTGGTATAAAAACTTGTTTTAAAGACTATTTAAATAACGACTTTTCCTTCACTTCACCAAAAGTTTTCAGTTGAAGTTCAAAAACCAGAAAAAGAGTTTAAAAATAGTTTTCATTTGACTTAAGTTTTCAATAAAATTCAATTGTCTGTAATAATGGCCGCAAATATACCCATAATTATTGACGGAAACTATTGGTACGAATACCGACTCGGACCGGATCACATTGAAAGACCTGTCATTAATGAAATCAAAGGATACTATTTGATCACAGCCTACAATATTGAACATCTTTGGAAGGGGATCGCCAGCGCCACCAGAGATGGCATCTTCGGACACTATTCGGCGATATCTAATAACCGAGATTCGATCGCGGTACATTTCAGATATCCCGAAAAGGAGTCGTATGACAGGAATATTCTGAACGCATTGATTAGTCTGGGTGTTGATGGAAGACGCGCTGAATTTAGACAGAGAGCCGAAGAAAACAATTTGAGTAATGAAGTCATCTCTTCGCAGACGTTCCGCACCAGACAATGGGTTGTCATTTCCAATGGACAGACTGTTACCAGAGATGAGTACGCAAATAATCCACAACACTTTAATGGGAAAAGATACTTCTTGAGTGGATAATTAAGTAGTCTAGCTCAATTAAAGTTATTTTGTAACGTTCAATTGTCTGTTACCATTGGTTTGATTATTGAATAAAAAAAAATTCTTAATTCAAATCTGAAAAAAAATCTTTTTTATTTGTGGGGAGAGAGAGAGAGAGAGAGAGAGAGAGAGAGAGAGAGAGAGAGAGAGAGAGAGAGAGAATATTTTTGTTAATTTTAAACCCAAGAAAATGATTTAAATTATTTTTAAGCTGGATTATTTTTATCAATTTAATCAAAACATTGATAAATGTTATAAGAATTTCAAATGATTTCTTATCGAACGAAAAACACATGTTCTTATCAAATGATATGAGAGCTAAGTTTATCATGTTTAATCCCTGGATCGTAAGCCCTGGAATTCAAAGGGTGATGTTTTTTTGTTTAGATCCCGGTTTTATAAACTATTTAAGGTAAGACTTTTTTCACAAAGTCTTCACTTTCAGTTGAATCAACAAAAAGGAATACTTTCAAACAGTTTTAATTTGTTGTTTAAAACAATTGTCTGTTATTATGGCCGCAAATATATCTGTAATTATTATTGACGGAAACAATTGGAACGACTACCAACTTGGCCCTGATCACATTACAAGACCTGAGAAAGGTCAAATTAAAGGATACTTTTTGATTAAAGCCGACAATATCGAGGAAATATGGGAAAAGATCAAAGAAGGCACTAAAGATGGCCTCTTCGGACACTATTCTGCGATCTCGAACAACCGAAAATTGATCGCGGTACATTTCAGATATATTGAACAAGAGAAGATTGACCGAGATATTTTGAACGAACTAATCGACTTTGGTGTTGATCGAGAAAACGCTGAATTTCGGACCAGAACTGAAGGAAACAATTTGTCGAATCATCTGATAAATTGTGATACTTTTGAGACGAGAGATCGGGTGAGGACTCCCAGTGGACGGACGGTTACCAAAGAAGAGTATGAAAAGGATCCCAAAGAGTTCGATGGAAAGTTCAGATACATTAAGAATGAATTATTTAATTGAATTTAGTTTATTATAATTGATTTGAATATTGAATAAAATTTTTGCTTTGAATTCAAATCTGACAAAACTTTTTCATTTGTTAAGAGACAGAGAAAGAGATTAACGGTTGCTATGACTACAGTACACAAAACAGTTGAGTTGTTTATAAATAATCCTCAAAATAATGGATTTTGAATAAAACTCTTCTTTCAAATGAGTTTTCATTAACTTTTGAAAATTCAAATCAATTTCAAATTATATATAAATATGTCTCAGATTATAGTCAACGATGTTTTCGATGACTTGAAGAATGAAAACAAAAGACTTAACGAATGTCTCAATGTTTTAATTAGATTCAAGACTTTTATTGATTTGATTTCAGACAAAATTAAGACAACTTTAGACTCAAATGTCGTTCAAATGTTTGATGACTTCAACAAAGAAGTCAAAGAAGTCTTTAATAAATACGAAAATATAAATAAAAACAAAACCCAAACAAAAGAGACGACAAACGACACCAAACCAGACATAAATCATTTGATCCGAAGATCGGAAGACATAAGTCGGAAGACATCATCGAAAGCATACGGAAGGGGACGAAGACTTAACAAAAGACCAGAAGAAGGCATACAATCAGAAGAGAAGTCATTTATTTGTGATTTTGTCGGCTGTGGGAAAGCCTTCGCAAAAAAGGCTTATCTGTCGGAACACAAGAAGAGTCACACATCAAAGAAGAGGCGTTTCCGGTGCGACTTCGATGGCTGTCCCTTCAGTACAATAACTAAATACGAATTAGTGGATCACATAAACGCTCACAAAGGGATCAAAGCCTACGCCTGTCAGGAGTGCGACAAACGTATGGCCTCCAGAAAGAGCCTCAAAAGACATGTCGCTGTTTATCACAAACTCTTAGATCAGACACTCGTCTGCGATATCAATGGCTGCGGAAAAGAGTTCAGATCTGAGCTGTCATTCAAAGTCCATCGTAACTATCATTTGGCGGACCGACCCTACGCTTGCGATCATCAAAACTGCGACTTCACAGCAGTTAATCACTGCCTCCTTCGACAGCACATCGAAAGAGTTCACGCGAAACACCGGCCCTTCAAATGCGATGTCGAGGGCTGTTCCAAATCGTATAACTCTCAGTACAGTCTCAACGAACATATTTTAAGCCACGGCTCTGAACGTAACTTCAAGTGTGATATCGAGGGTTGTGGTAAAGACTTTAAGTCTTGGAGTAATTTGAGGTCTCATCAGTATCTCCATAAAGACGAAGACCTGCCCTGCGATTGGCCCGGATGTGACTACAGCACTAAAACCGAGTGGTTGTTGTCTCAGCACAAACTCATTCACACCAATCAACGTAATTATGTCTGCGATTGGCCGGAGTGTAACAAACGGTTCAAAACAAGACCTCATTTGAAAAATCATCAGAGAATTCATAACAATGACAAACGGTATGTCTGTAGTTGGCCCGGATGTCAGTATAGATGTACTGATAATGGAAATATAGTTAAGCATAAAAAAGTTCATTTGAATAATATTTGAAATCATTTTTTTTCTAATTTTCAATAAAATATCTGAAATTTTTATTCATTCGTTTTCTTTCATTAAACTTAACTTTCATTCGGGGAGAGAGAGGGAGAGAGAGAGAAATTGAATGTTGTTATGACTACAGTACACACAAACAGATGAGTTGTTTACAAATAAGCGCAAAAACAATGAATTTTTAATAAACTCTTATTTCAAATCATTTTCTTTGATTTTTTAAGCAATTAAATCAATTTCAAGATATTTGTGAATATGTCTCAAATTAAAGTCAATCATAGTTTTGATGAACTGATGGATGAAAACAAGAAACTCAACGAATGTCTGAATGTTTTGATTAAATTCAAGACTTTTATTGATTTGATTTCAGACAAAATTAAGACAATTTTAGACACAAATGACTCTCAAATGTTTGTCGACATTAACGGTGAAGTCGAAGAAGTCTTCAAAAATAACAAAAAGAATTTGATCTCTATTTCAGACAAAATAATTGAAAAAACTATTAAATCTGAAAAAACAGTTTCAAACGAAACAACTGTTAATTATTCTTCAATTGATTTTCTTCCTCTTCTGAACATACCATCCAAACCATTGGATGTCAAACATCAGGAATTAATTGATACAATAGATGTAACAAACGATGTGAAGGAATCAGTTGAAGTGGTTTCTTCAGTACCACAATTGACGACAACAACTCAGAAGACAATACCACGAATCGTGACTTCTGTCAAATCGTTAACACCTATTAAGAAACCAATCAATCGTTTGATTCAAAAACAAAATGTTTCACAAAATCTAATAATAAATTCAAATGATATGAAGGGATCAATGCCTCAATTGTCTCAAAATCTTTTAATCACTTCCATTCCCACTTCAACGACAACCCTTTCTTCCAAAAAGTTTATCATTTTATCGATAAAACCATTAGAAATGAGTCCCAAATCTACAGACAATGAGACAAAACCTAAAGACGTTATTATTTCTAACGAAAAGAAAAATTTTATTTATGGCTCAGATTTGGCTAAAAAGACAATTTCTCCGCAAAAATCAAATCCCAAAATAGAGAGCTGTTCCACGTCTTCAACTGAACCCCAAAAAAACTCAAATTTTATTGAACCTAAAGAACCGATCGGAAGAAAGACCAGAAAAATGACTTTTCTTTGTTTAACGAAGGGTTGCCGACAAAGGTTTGAATCAAAACATGAGTTAAGATTTCATCGATTGCGCGAACATTCATCTGAAGTCATCTCAGAATTAAAGCAAACAAATGAGAAATCAATGGATTCGCGAGAATCAGATCCAACCCAAAGCATCGAAACCTTAACGCCAACGGACGTAACATCTTATGATTCAATTGAAAAGTACATTAAAGTCGCTGACAATCAGTTGTTTCATCAGTTTTTATGTACTTTTCCCGAATGCGGCCGAAAATTCTCTTCCAAACCAACGATACGAAGGCATATATGGCAACACTTGTCACCCAATGCCCAAAGATTTAACTGTGACTTCGATGGATGTGATTATAAAAGCGATCACTTAAACAATTTTCGGGATCACATCAATGCTCACAAAGGGATCAAACCATACAAATGTCAATATTGTGGGGAAGAGTTTCGAACAAAAAAGTATTACATTTTTCATATAGAGTTAAAACACAAACTGTTACGACAGCCCATCATATGTTGCGATAAAAGATTCGAGACTTTGAAGTCATTTAAAATTCATGAAAGAATTCATCGAACGGACGAACAATTTGTTTGCGAACACCCGGACTGTCACTACAAAGCCTTTTCAAGAGCCAATCTGGAGATACACTCCCGGACCCATTCAGACGAGCGTCCGTTTGTATGTAAAGTCGAGGGCTGTTCTAAACGATTTAAATATAAAGTAACACTGGATCGCCACTATACGATTTACCATGGTGATGTTCATAGTGAGCCACAGTTCAAGTGTGAGTTCGAGGGCTGCGGTAAAGCCTTCAAATTGTTAGAATATTTGAAAAAACATGAGATGACACATAAAAATAAGGATTTGCACTGCGATTGGCCCGGATGTGAATTCGTCACTAAATTGAGTACATGTCTGAAGAAACACTGTATTACTATTCATCAAACTTTTGAAAAGATGTTTGTATGCGATGTCCCGAAGTGTGGAAAACGGTTCCGATTCTCCAAACAATTGAAGGCTCACCAGAAACGACACGAAACCGGCAAAAGGCTCAGTAATATTGGAAAACCAAAACCACTTTTGAGCTGCGAATGGCCCGGATGTCAGTATCAGACAAAAGTAAAGACAGCGCTTAAAATACATCAAACAGTCCACAGCTCTGAACGCAATTTCACCTGCCATTGGCCCGAATGTGGGAAAGCCTTCAAAGTTAAACACCGCTTAGACTATCACTTACGGATACATATGAGTGATAAACGGTATGCCTGTAAATGGCCCGAATGTCAGTATAGGTGCGTAACATCAGGTAATCTTAAAAAGCATTTAAAAGTTCATCAAAAGTGAAGCTTTTTAACAAAATGTGTTTCATTTAAAATAAAATAATAATTTAATCGAAAATAAAATTTTTAATAAAAAAAATTATTCGATTTATCTTTACATAAATCTAAACTGAATTTAACTGAACTAGACTTTCATTTGGAGAGGAAAGGAGGAATGTGGGGAGAGAGAGAGAGAGAGAGAGAGAGAGAGAGAGAGAGAGAGAGAGAGAGAGAGGGAGAGAGAGAGAGAGAGAGAGAGAGAGAGATAAAACCTTTATTTCAAACAAAGTTTTTCTGTTATATTCTATTAATGTTTCAATGATTCAAACCATTGCAACATTTGGACCAAAAGCTCAACGATTCACAGAATTTGATGACAAACAGATTCCGAGTTATTATAATTGAATTAAAAGCAAACAAAAACTTTTTGAACAAATTTATTGAATTTCTCTCAAAAATAATGGAAAAATGAATTCAAAACAGATTTGTTAGGGAAAGGCATAACCCTATTGTTGTTGTTGTCCCTGTTGTCCTTGTTGCTGCTGCTGCTGTTCTTGTTGTTGTCTTCGCCGTCTACT